>CAIGRB010101024.1:21025-34226 GCA_903798255.1 Fraxinus quadrangulata
CGCGACCGGTGAGAATAGAGAGACGGGAGAGGAGACGAGAGAATGGAAAGAGAGGTGAGAAAAATTGAATTTAGGGTTTGTTGGGTTAGATAGGATGAGGTGTATATAAATTAATTTATATTGTATATAGATATAAAAATAAAAATAAAAAAATACTTTTTATTTAATAATTAAAACCTGATTTATGCAATATGAAACTTGATTCGGGATTTATGAAATTGGTAATCTAATTCCAGATCTAGGTGTAATTTCCTCAAGAATTAAATGACCATTGCTTGATAACTCAAAGCAATTGGTCCAAATCCCCGGCCAAATCCAATACCTACTTGAGCTGCTATGGTCTTTTTGATAAATGGACTGATTTGTTGGCTTTTAGCTTGGGCTTTTATATATACCAATTGGAGCGTCATTCATGGTATGAATTTCTCTCTCTCTCTCTCTCTCTCTGGGAAGCTTCGGTGATTCCTTGTGCTTTGAGTTCTTCGTGTTCTCTCCTCTTTTTTCTTAGTGAATCTTGAGATGGATTTTAACTACTGATTTTAATCCTTTAATCTTTGTGATTAGTTGCCTTTGTGATTGGTCGTGCGAGAGAGAAGCAGTCCGATTTTGGCTATGTGTTTGTCTTCAAGCCATTGAGTAATCGTTGTGGTTTAGATTAAAGATTTGAGTGTTTGTGGTTGTTGCTTTGTAAAAAAGGGTACAATGATTTGTTCTAAGCCCAAAATGCAATAAGAATCTATTTCTTGCTTTGTGCGTTATTGTTCTGTAATATTGTTCGTTTTTGCTTCCGTTGTGCAATTGGCCTTACAGTTATTATTCAGATAATTTCAGTTGGAAAAATCTCCATGTCAAAAGGCGCAACTGCTTCACTCAAAAGCAAATCAAACAAGAATTTCGTGGACAAGAAAATAAGCAAATTTGGAGATATTGTGATTAAAATGTTACTTGAACATCTGGCATTTACTGTATTTTTAACTTCGGAAGAAGCATTTGAACGCGATTTGAGATTGAATCCAATGGAGAGTTTGGCTGGTAAAAAGGTGAATGATACATATGCGATACTGACTCGAATAGTCAGATTTTCAACTGTACCGAGAACGATTTTTGGATGGAATGTTGGTGGTTAATAGAATCGTATCTGAACATATAGATTTGAAATTGGTGAATATATTAGTGCACGTTATGAATGGGGAAATTAAGGATTCTGAGTTTGAGGAATCAATGCAGCTTGATGACGATGAAGAAGAAAATTGATTAATTTCATTATACTGGTTTGTACCAAATTACTGCTTCTACGTATCCTTTGTTTTTTACTCTGTTAAACAGATCAGATCGATGAAATTTTAATTTATATTCTTCAAGAACATTCATGTCGATCAGGCAACTCCATTGCTCATCGTGCGAGCAGAGTTCAAGTGCGAATTCCACAGATCCGGCCCAAGCAAAGATCGAAACTCATAAAGAGAAGTGCAGAGTACGAGGGTAAATCCCACAGATTCGGCCTAAGCAAAGATCGACACTAATAAAGAGAAGCCCGGAAGAGAGAACCAGGACCCAGGCAACTCCAATATGCTGACAGGTGAAAGGTGAATCAAATTTAAGGCTTCTGCTGACCAGTTAGTTTATGACCTAATCTGAACATAGATTCACGGGGTCCAAAAGCAGTATCCATGCAATATTAAAGCATAAATGACATGAAAATAATTAAAATGAAGCCCTTCCCTCTATCCAGGACCAGGTGTATCTCTCGTTAAAGTTTCAACGCAATTCAGACAAACAACACAAATTCCTATCCAAGTACACGGGGGAGAAAAAGTGACACGTTCTCTATAATATGTTCCATTTTTGGTGACTGACTATTTAAAAAGTTCACATGGGATCAAAGGCATAAACTATTGAGAAAATCTAAACTCAGCCTGAACCATGAGAGTGCCTTCATTTGCAACATTCCCAAAATGTGAAGTCTCGTCAAATTCTGCCACCACATTGAAATTCCACGAAAAAGAAAACTCTCAATGGGACATTTCCGTGCTTAGCTTCCAGCAGCAGTTGACAAAGCAACTGGCTTTGCATCTTCTGCCTTTTCGTGTTCTTTGTTAAGCATCTGGAAAAATGTTTCCAAAATATCAAGATGAGAGAACGTATAAAATTTATGCAAGGGACAACTAATTCCAATGTACAAAATAGCATGCACAATGTGCACTTGTTGCTTTGATTAATCATATCATGGTTGATAAGTTTGATACTCTTCCATGTGGCAGCAATCTACACCATTGATTTTAAACACATCCATCTCATCACTGTCTAAATTCCTTCCACCTTGGGTTATGTCATCCTTGGTGACACCAATGATGAACATCTAGCTTAATTCTAATCATATAATGTGTAATAGGATTGATTATGAGCTAACAGTTCCTCAACAAAGGATCTGGTGCTTGGATAATAAAATGTATATAACCAAGGAGGCTGCCGGGTTTATGCGGTTACAAGGCACCCAAGCAAATTAATCACTTTCACTTTCGTTATTTCTCAGTTTATCCACACACATTTATGATTGATCTGACCCCACAATACTCTCTTCAGGTGCCATCTTAACATCAGTTCTCTTCGCCTAGGACCAAGTAATGGGATTCCTTCAATGATAATATATCAATAACTCATGATAAGTGTTAATTTGGTAGAGGCCACCGTTTCCATAGAGGTAGATAAGACACTGCAGCGTCTCCAGAATCAAAATCAAGATTCTACAGCTTCTGTAGTTGTTTTAACATGTTGGACAACCAAAAAATGGAAAAGGCTATGAGCAAAATTCGAGGACATCTCACCTTGTTGTTGATCAAGTTATGGAGAGCAATCACACTGCGGATAAGGGATGAAAGATATATGACCAACATCATATCATTGGTTTTCACTGTAAAAAGAAGCACATTAGTAAATTCGATAAAAGAAAGCCTCAGAATCCTGAGATACACAATGCCCTTTTCAACAGGAAAATCAAGCAAAAAATAATTGAAGACTAGCTACTTTACCTGCAAAAGATTTAATTAGTTCAGAGACGTTGAGATTTGGTAGTAGATTGAACACATCCTGTAGAAGTGGGACACATTTAAAGATAAGATAGGAAATCATCTGTAATTGTGGAAGTGCATGCATAGAGAGATATCCACCAACATTAAGTAATCATAGAAAAGAACGAAGTGATATATTTTTAACAAAATTGAGTAGGGGACTACTATAAATCCTCATCGGACTCCAGGAAAGGGGGTTTCAGATGTTCTGTTTCACATCCCCATACTTTTGCCGTTGTTGAATGTAACATTAATTACAAATACGTAGTCGAGCTACCAAGTTGCCATAGGATGAAAATTCCCAATCTGAAGGGCCTTTTTAAGTCACATAACAAAATGGTCAATCCAGGCTCAAGTGTGAAGGTTACAACTACATATCCACCTCAGGCAATCATTCAACATATATCCTACTGTATGTTAACTTATTATGCAACATTATCCAAAATTTCAAGAATTATGTCTAGATAGATAACCAAAAACCCATCAACACAAATTATTTTGGAATATTTAAAACATAAAAATTAACTGATATATTAACCAATAATTTCCCAAGTTGGAGTTCTAAAGGTAGCTAGGGCATGGATGATGCGTTTCATAAATTGAAATTGTAATGCAACAAGTGTTACCTGTAGATGGTATAGAATCTCGTGGTTTAACGGAAGTTTCCCTTCAATAACAAGGTCAAGATAACTGCGTATTTCTTTCAATCGTGCATCCAATCCCTTCAAAGCTGTTAGCTTTCCACTCACCTGGACAGGACAAAGAGCTCCGAGTTTCTTATTCCCATTCATTTATACATCAACAGGTAAAGAAGAGGAAAGAAAAAGAATTCAATCCAGTACTATTTATCAAATATCTTGAGAATCATGATTACAATAGGAGAGAGGTGGAAAAGAAACCTCTGTTGCTAGTGTACTGATTGTTGTATCCTTCACATCCCGCAGCAAGTGTTCAACTCCTGTCACAGGAAAGATGAGTAGGAATGGCATAAAGATATAGAGAAGAGAGACGGAAAACTAATAAATGATAATATTAATAGAAGTGAAAATGCCAGCAGTTGGCAAGTAGGATTCCTCTTTGGATTAAATATATAAAACGACAGATTTATATGAGAAATGCACATCTGGAATGTGATCGGCATACCTATTTCTTCAACTTCATGAGCAGCAATTTCTGAAGGAACGTGCACAAATACCTTCTGGCTTTTCTGAGTCGCATTCTGCAAGTCCATCCAAGCATTAGACCAGAATTTCGCACATTTCCATATGGTTTCTACCAAATGTCTAGCTTTGCAGTTTTGCAATCTTTCTATTTATATCCTCTTAAAAAAATTTGTGGTTTTAGTTGAGTAAGCAAATATCTAACCAAGTAAAACAAGTACAAAAAAAATGAGAATTTTGTTGAGCAAGCAAATATCTAGCCCAGTAAAACAAATATACAACAACAAACTTTTGTTGTACCTCTTTAACCTCCTCGACAGCATAATAGGCTTTAGTAGGTATTCCAAGCTCTTTTGGTTGGACATCTATAATCACCAACACAGGATTGGGGACATGGCTGAAATAGCATAAACAGAAGTTGATAATTGAAAGGAAATGTAGGGTTGTTTGATTAAGCTTTAGATAGAAGTTTTAACAAACTTTATAAAAGTTGATGAAAAGTTGATAAAAGTTGTGGGTCCCATGAAATGTGTAGTTAAAATTAATTATTGACTTTGACCTAAACTTCATAGCAACTTTTTAAACTTTCTAAAACACGCAAGAACATTAAAGATTGTATAATATGCTCAAAAAATTGTTAATGAAAATGCACAAGAAAGTTGTTATAAGATGGACAAATCGTAAGAACATAAGGATATCTTTAGCGCAGCTGAGAACAGAGTAGGTGGAGGAGGAAGGGTTTCTTGGACATTTTTGAGAGCGTGAACAAAGTCCAGAGGCGGTGAGAAAAGCCAAGGAAAAGGGTGTCAGAAAGTCAAAGACAGCAGATGAAATGGATAAGCAGGGACATCTAAAACCAACTAAGAGCCTGTTTGTTTTGGATTAAAATCTTATTTTAATTTAAGTCAAAGTTAAACAATCAATATTAACCACATCTTTAATGGGTCCCACAATTTTTTAACCACACATTTCAAAATTTTCTATCACAATCTACTAAAAATCTAATTTAAATCCCCACCAAACACCCTCTAAATTGAAATAAAACAATTTTTTTATGTTATTCCTGACATTTCTTTCAAAATTTCAGTAAGCTTGATAGGAATATTAAAAATCTCAACGGGAACTTGGTCAATACTGGGAAGAAGTAAAGAAAGATGCATAAAAGGATTCAAATGTTATTGTGAAAAAACAAGCATTCTACAGATACTTTTAAAAGAATTTCAAAGAACATATTCTTAAATTTCTTTAGAAATAATCCCATAGATTTGGATTCCAGTATTTTGCAAGAACTACACAGAAGTTTCTTATAGCACTTGCTGCAACAAATTTTAGGATTTCCCTTTATTGGGTACAGACTACTAGAAAAGGTGAGCAGTATAACATTCATGCCATGACATCTATAAATGCTTTCAGATTGTAAAGAAATGATTTTCAACATTGCAGAATGTAAAAGTAATCTATGAAAATTGGAAAAGAAACTCATAATTCTCCACAATCAATGTCTTCACTCTACCAAAAGCAGTTTCGTAAAAATTAAGCCCTTGTTTGGGCTCCATTAAACCAAAAATACATTTTTTCAAAACTCATTTTCAACCACAGATTCTTCAAAAAATAATATTACACGTAAACCCAAAACTTTTTCTTACCTTTTAACCACACATTCTCCAAAAAAAATTACTATTCCAAAATACAATTTTCCCAAACCCTCATTAAAATGGAGCCCAAACAAGGGCTAATTAGGCTTCCAGACAATATCTTAATAAGAAGACAAGCCATTCAATACAGTGTATCCTTCTCTAGCTAGTAGATACGACACATAATAAGAAGTTTTCGTGTCGCCATGTTTTCATTGTAGATATGATACACAAGTCATTATGTAGTTTAGGATAAAAATAGATTCCTTGTACACCAATACAATGGTAGTAAGTTTCCATGAGCTTCATCTTTTCTTCGGACCCCAACTCCTACCAAGTGCAGTAATCTTTATTTGCAAATACGTGAATAATTCCAAATGAGCAGAACTTTTTCTGCAAAAGACATTTTCACCACATATTGATAACATGTCTGCTTTTGTTGTTGTATCAATAGTCTAGAGGACAAACTCAGCAATTACCCAACACAAGAATCAAAAGTTAAAAAGTATCTACCAATGAAAGGAAAAGGTTAAATTTCTGCTGTATAAGGACAGAAGATCTTACTCATTGAAAAGTGCATGGATATTTAGGTCATTCTCCCGCAGTTTTGGACCGGAGCTGTACCAACCAATTACGTGCTCCTTGGCTGATGGAATTTTGGAATCAATCAAATTGTGCCACAAACTCCTGGAAATATTTAAACAGAAACTACAATAATTGAGAATCACATACCATTTATTCTTCTGAACATGGAAAACATTGATTCATGGTAGTTGTGGTCAAGAAACCAGATGCTTGTGTCTTTGTCATCTTCTTCGAAAGGTACTACACATATCACCCAAATATAAAAAGTGAAGTCACAGCATATGCAACACATGAAGGGCAAATGAGCGTTCTAAACTCAGAAGATACATAATGCCAAGGCAAAAATGGGATATAGTCCTGCTTCCCAAAAACATAGTATCCATAACGCCGAGCCTACTCTCAATTTAAAAACAGAAGTCACACAGTATTGTAAAGGACTTCTCTAAGCATACTTTTTTTTTTTTTAAATTTCAAAGCATGTAATGCATTTGAATGCAATGCCCACTAGCAAGTTTCGGCTTTCCTGTCATTTCTATTAGTGAACAATTTTATAGTAAGAATGAATGTCATCACAAAGTTTGGTAAAAAATACACGTAGGTTCGGGGTATTCAATCATAACTATATATGTATTTCACTCACAAGAAGGCACTGACGTTTTAGTTCCTTGATTTACTAATCAAAAGATTCTCCGGACAGATATTACTAACGATTCACGAGGAATTTCCTAATCACGAGTGGTACAATAGAGCTAGGTGGGAAGGAAGAACATAACAATAGAGCTAGGTGGGAAGCGATACTGGTTATTAGGTCAGAAGCCTGGCCAAAGATATGTGTAAACAATATCTTTTCATTTATGCTTCTGAAAAAAGGTTCTCAGAACTGAAAATAAGTTTTGGAATTGTAAAACATTTGCAAAATAAATACACCATAATGGAAATAGACTTATTTAAGGAAACTTCACAAGAAAATAAAAATGGAAATTACATAAATTTCATGGCATGGATATGAGTCGTTTGGAGGTGGAATATGATCATTCTAGAGGGTAATTTCTTCGAAAGACCAAACGGGAAGAGAAATGAAAAATGGCCAAATAACTTATATCTCTTTGAAGGGGTGTCTGCATATTGTATAATCCTAAAATACCCTCCACTTCAACTTTGAAAACTTTTTTAAGTCTAAACCCATTGCAACATTGGTCAATCCTCGACATCAAACACCATCCCGGTGTAGTAGAGCCATAGAGCGTCAATCAGAGAGAAGTATCTCCTAGATGACTGTCCCAGAAACACCAGAAAAGTTAGTTGTGACACCCTTAGCAATGCCATTTGAGTAATGTTGCAGTCTCGCATGACAATATTTAACTCCTATTTGATTTTGTTAAATATCAGATTTTTAGTATATTTTGATAACTATTGATGAAGTGCATGATTGAAAATTTGATAAAAGTTGTGAATGCCATGAAATATGTGATTGAAATGAATTTGGAAAAAAAAATAAGTTTTAAGAAATAGGGCCAAATAAGCCTTTCGTAACTCGACCTACAGTAAGCTTGATAAACCCATTAAAATATGAGTTTTTTTTCAATTTGTCCTTTAAAAGAAGCCTATTTTGAAAAATTGACCCTAATTCTACTCCTGTCCCAGTGTTGAGTGTTGGCAAGCGAAGCCTTACATAAAATATAGAAGCAATAAGAAAAGCAAACAATAAGAATATAAATCCACCACTTGATTGTTATGGAGGAACCACCTGGGGAAAGAAAGGCAGAAGAAGCAAAGGAAGGAGACTCTCAGCAAAGCCAGAAGGAAAGGAAGAAGAAACCAAATTACCTGACATTTGAAATCGGAACCGCATCATTTAGCATTAATAAAAACGGTGTCGTTTTGTTTTAATTAAAATTGTAATACTTGAAATCGTTTTTCTTCAATTCTGTTTGGGAAAACACGCTTTTCTCTGCTGGGTGTATATATACATGTGTATACTCAATGCATTCACATGAAATTGGTTATGAAATGCTGTTAGTAGTGGATTGAATTTGCAATTCACTTTTTCTTCTTTGTGGATTTGTTGGTGGACTCAGCTGGAATTGGTTGCAAGAAGGATACAGTTGAAGTGTGGAGCTGGAATTGAAGTACTAGTCGTGACAAATTGGTATCATACTGGGTAATTGTTAGAAATGGATACAAGGTTAAAAGCCATTGATGAACATTTGAAGAAATTGGATCTCGATGTAGCAGACTCGGGTGCCAGTTGTAAGGTTGTTATTGGCAGATTAGAAAATAAGCTTGAATCTACAGATCAAACCCTTCAAGCAATGGGAGGTAGGCACAAGAAAATAGAAGATGCTGTGCTAGATTTGAACTAAAAATACGAGAAGATTGTTGCATTTATGACCCAAATTTTTACTGACTTGAGAATCAATCAAAAGAGCAAAGGACTGGGGGAATCTATGGGTGATTTGAAGTTTGGGAGTGAAACCTACACACCAGGAGCCAGTAGCATGGAGGCTAGTGTAATTTCCAAAGGAGAGTTGAAGGGGAATACTAGGCTACCTAAAATTGATTTTCCTCATTTTAGTGGAGAAGGCCCTAGGGAATGGCTAAGGAAAGCCGGGATGTACTTTCAATTACATCAGATCCCAGAGGAGCTTAGAGTGGGAATAGCATAAATGTACCTGAAGGGGAAGGTTGATATCTGGTTTGATGGATTCATAGCTAGTCATCCGAGAGCCAGTTGGAACTTATTCTCTGAGGAACTATGCAAGAGGTTTGCAGAAACCACTAGAGAAGAAGTGGTAGAGATCTTCAGCAAGATCAAACAACTAGGATCCATTGAAGAATACCAGGAGAAATTTGAAGAGCTTAAATCACATGTGATGTTAGCTCTACCACGTGTCCCTGAATCATATTACATTCCTGTATTTACAAGTGGATTGAGATGGCAGATTAAATCTATGGTAAAGATGATGAAACCAAATACCCTGGTTAAAGCATTTGAGGTAGCTAGCCTACAAGAATCAACTATTTAAGCCATAAACAAGTACCAAAAACCTAAAGAGTTTCATCCCTAACAAGTGGAACCCTTACCCCCCCAAAGCCACCCGAAGAAAACAAACCCAAGGAGCCATGGCCAAAAATGAGTAAACCACTAAATAGCTATAAAACCATCACCCCTAGTGACTTTCAAACCAAGAGAAGCATGGGGTTGTGTTACAAGTGTGATGAGAAATACACTGCATGACATGTTTGTAAGAATAGAGAATTGAACTTCATATTGGTGGATGAAGAGGAGGAGGGTGAAGGTAGAGAGGGAAAGGAGGATGAAACAGATGAGGAGGAGGTCATGGAAATATCTATCAGTGCCTTGGCTGGGAATCCAAGACACAAAACCATCATAATCCCAAGCATTTTAAAAGAAAGGAGGATATCTATTCTAATAGTTAGTGGAAGCCCTCATAGTTTCATAGATGAGAGGCTGGCAAAGGAGTTGAGCTACCCTATAGAAAGATCTAAAACCATGACAGTAAAGGTGACAAATGGTTAGAAACGAGAGAGTAAAACTTTGATTCACCCATTGATTTGGAAGGTACACAACTGGGAGTTCTAATATAAGATGGGAACCTTAAAGCTTTGGGGCAGTGATATGGTGCTAGGTGTTAACGGGATGAGTCAATTTGGACCTATCATATTCAACTTCAAACAGGGATACATTCAATTCAGACACTAGCAAGAGGAAATAACACTAAAGAGTGAGAACACAGAACCTCAAGTTATGATGATGGAGGTGGAAGAAGTACGAAGTTTATTCAAGGGGCAACACTATGGAGTGGTTGGACAGTTATATTCCATCACTGAGAAGGAAGGAGAAGACATTCCAAACCAAGTCATTGAAGTTGTCAATCAATTTTATAGGGTATTTGAGGAACCAAAAGGGTTACCATCCCCTCGAACCCATGATCACCACATTCCTTTGAAAGAGGGTGCTCAACCCTTCAAAATCAGACCATACAGATGTCCCTTCATACAGAAATCGGAAATTGAAAAGCTAGTTAAAGAAATGCTAGACAGTGGCATAATCAAGCATAGCAACAGTCCCTTTGCATCTCCAGTCCTCTTAGTTAAGAAGAAGGATGGATCATGGTGATTTTGCGTGGATTACAGACATTTAAACAACCTCACTATCAAGGATAAATTTCCTATGCCTCTGATTGATAAGCTTTTGGATGAACTGAATGGATCAAGATTCTATTCTAAAATCGACCTCAGGGCAGGATACCACCAAATCAAAGTTACAGAGACTGAAACCAAAAAACCGCTTTCAAAACTCACCAAGGCCTATACGAATTTAAGGTAATGCCTTTCGGCCTCACCAATGCCCCCACCACTTTTCAAAGTCTCATGAATGAAGTATTTAAGGATTAATTGAGGGATTATGTGTTGGTGTTTTTTGATGACATTCTGGTTTACAGTCATGACATAGCTTCCCACTGCCACCATCTCAGATTAGTGCTAGAGATTCTACAGAAACACCAATTATATGCCAAGAGGTCTAAGTGCAGCTTTAGACAGACACATGTGGAGTATTTAGGCCATATAATCAACCACCATAGAGTGTCAGCAGATCCTATCAAAGTTGAGGCAATGAGGCAGTGGCCTATGCCAACTAATATCAAGCAATTACGGGGGTTTCTAGGCCTCACAGGCTATTACAAGAAGTTTGTTAGAGGCTATGGGATCATAGCCAAATCTCTCACCGATCTAATGAAGAAAGACAATTTTCATTTGACAGAAGCAGCTGATTCAGCCTTTGTTGCATTAAAAGAGGCAATGAAAGCAGCTGATTCAGCCTTTGTTGCATTAAAAGAGGCAATGAGCTCTACCCCAGTGCTAGCTTTACCTAATTTCAGCCAATCCTTTATAATAGAAGTTGATGCTTGTCAAAGCGGCATAGGTGCAGTGTTAATGTAAGGGAGGCGACCTTTGGCTTACTTGAGCAAGGCCATTCGAATAAGGAACCTGGGACTATCTATTTATGAAAAGGAGTTGTTAGCCCTAGTGACTGGCAATACTTAGAGGGCCACCATTTTGTGGTGAAGACTGACCACCAAGCCCTCAAATACTTACTTGAACAAAGAATTACAACCCCACTCCAACATAAATGGCTCACCAAACTGCTTGGTCTCAGTTATGAAATTGTCTACAAAAGGGGAGTGGATATTCACCACCGTCTACGTGAGAGTTAGAGACATGAGGGCAATCCTGGATGCTCAAGAATTTCGGTGGTTATCTGCTTGGATTGAGGAAGTTATTGGGAGTTACAAGGAAAATAATGAAGCAGTAGAGAAAATCCAGTCATTAATAATAGATCCCAAGTCTGACACTGACCTATGAAAATGGGTTAATGAAACATAAGCGAAAGATATATATTGGGGTTGACGGAGACATCAGATCTAAATTAATTCAGAACCTACATGGATCACCAGAAGAAGGCCACTCCAGTATTCATAATAGCCTCTATAGAGCAAAGCAGTTCTTTTACTGGCCAAAAATAAATCAGGAAATCAGACAATTGGTACTGCAATGTGAAGTATGCCAGAGATGCAAGGGAGAGCATATTCCCTACCCAGGACTGCTGCAACCCTTGCCCCAACCCCTGCACTCATGGAGCCATATCAGCATGGATTTCATCGAAGGATTGCCCAACTCAGGAGGAAAGAATACCATTCTGGTAGTGGTTGATAGGTTCACGAAATATGGGCATTTTCTGGTTATGACACACCCCTTTTCAGCTTCAACAGTGGCTCAACTTTTCCTAGACAATATCTACAAGTTACATGGGATGCCCCAAAGCATCATTTTTGGTAGGGACAAGGTCTTCACCACCAAATTCTGGCTGGAACTCTTCCATCTCCTAGGCATTAAGCTTCATTTCAGCCTTGCCTACCATCCTCAAACAGACGGACAAACGGAATGAGTCAACCAATGCTTGGAAATGTACCTGCGATGTTCAGTTTACCATTACCCTATGTTGTGGGGAAAGTGGTTGGCCTTGGCTGAATGGTGGTACAATACCACCTATCATACTGCTATCCGAATGACTCCATTTGAAGCCTTATATAGAATGAAGGCTCCTCAATTGGCATTAGGACCCTATCAACAATCTAATGTGGCTGCAGTGGATGACTTGCTCCAAGAAAGGTACAGATTGGACCAACTACTTACGGAAAACCTATCACAAGCAAGGGCTCAAATGAAACATTACGCTGACAGAAATCGAACGAAAAGATCCTTCGAGGAGGGGGATTGGGTTTTTCTTAAGCTGCACCCTTATGCCCAACTGTCAGTAGAACGCAGATCCCATCATAAGCTAGGGGCTAAATACTTTGGCCCGAATCAGATCACTAAGAAAATAGGAGGAGTGGCTTATCGGTTGGCTTTACCTGAGGGATCAAAGATTCACCCTGTGTTCCATGTATCTTTGCTGAAGAAACAACTTGAGGAAAAGATAATACCAGTTTTGCAACTACTTGAACGGTACAATGCTTCTCAACCAGATAGGGATGGCAATTTGCCCCGCCTCACCCGCCCCGACGGGGTGGCGGGGTGGGCCATGGGGTGACACCCCGTCATGGGTTGCGAGGCGGGGCGAGGATGTCCCGCCCCGAACCCGTCCCGTGAGAAAGAAAAAAATTAAAAAATAAAAAATAATTACAAAAAAATAAAAAAATAATACAAAAAAAAAAAAATTAAAAAAAAA
>CAIGRB010101024.1:35291-69319 GCA_903798255.1 Fraxinus quadrangulata
CCCCGTCGCGAGTTGCGTGAAAAAGAAAAAAAATTAAAAATTAAAAATAATTACAATAAAATAATAAAAAAATTAAATGGGGTGGTAAATGGGGCAAATCCCCACCCCGCCCCATCTAAGGCAAGGCAGGGCGGGGTGGGGCGAGTGTGCCCCGTCCCACTGTCATCCCTATAACCAGAGCATCACCCCCTTTCTATCTTACAAACCAGAACAGTGCAACGAAAGGATCAAGTGGCAAATCAGTGGCTTGTTCATTGATCAGATTCTTCACCAGAAAGTGTCACCTGGGAAAGATGCAGATTGGACCAGACGTCATTTCCCTGTTTATAGATCTTGGGGACAAGATCAAAGTAAGCGGGAGGATTGTTATGGAGGAACCACATGGGGAAAGAAAAGCAGAAGAAACAAAGGAAGAAGACTCTCAGCAAAGCCAGATGGAAAGGAAGAAGAAATCGAATTACCTGACATTTGAAATCGGAACGGCGTCGTTTAGCATTAATCAAAACGATGTCGTTTTGTTTTAATTAAAATTGTAATAATTGAAATCGTTTTTCTTCAATTCTGTTTGGGAAAACATGCTTCTCTCTGCTGGGTGTATATATACATGTGTATATTCAATGCATTCACGTGAAATTGGTTATAAAATGCTGTTAGTAGTGGATTGAATTTGCAATTCACTTTATCTCTCATCCCTTCTCTCTTTTTCGTCATTTTTTCCCCCCAATTTCTATTTTCTGTGGATTTGTTGGTGGATTCAGCTGGCTTCAGCTGGAATTGGTTGGACGAAGGATACAGTTGAAGTGTGGAGCTGGAATTGAAGTACTGGTCGTGACATTGACCACTTCAGTATGTTTCACTGTCACATTTTTTATTTTAGTTTCATTCATTTACAATCTTTAAAATCTAAAATAATTCCTCATTTCCAAGTAACACCCCAAGCATTTCAATAACCAAATCCATATAGTTATTCGTTGGACCTCAAATTTCTATTTTTGCCACTTCCAAAGACATATATTTACTTTCCACTTAATTACGAACTAATCCTCGCACCAAAAGATCAAAAATTCGGACGCCAAATCACCCCATACAAACCAAAGTCAAATATTTCACTTGAAACAATTCCAATGCAACACCAAACTCTTAAAAAATCTAAACCAAATTCAAAAACCTGCACAATTCAAATTCCACACCAACAATATGCATAAAAATCCGACGAGCAAGCTCAAAATCGACATATTACAGAACTTATCAGATCCGAAGACGAGGCAGCGAGAAATACTGACCAGCATAGCTGTTGGTGACGTCAACGGTGCCCTTGAAGGAAGTTCCGAGAAGAACACCAACAACGCGCTTCTTGGTGTCGCGTGCAACTCGGTTGTAGTGGTCGACGGTGCTCAGCAGCACTAGCGGATGCACCACAACCTTGTCAATTGGACGTGCCGATATTTGCTGCGATTTTATGACATCCATTGCTTTGATTTTTGATTTTACAGAAGATTTTTAGGTGGGATTTGATGTTCAATCGGTAATGATTTCTTGAGCAGAAAGGAAAATATCGGCGATAAACTACTTTTCTCGCGGTTTTGAATCGGAGCTAAACGGACTGGCCTTTGTTTTGTTCCTTTCTTTGTTCACTGGATTTCATAATTCTGTAGCTATGGGCCAGGTTTTATTGATGGTGGCCCAAAGTTTGTAGCCCATATCGTATGTCTAGAATTGACAAAAATAGCGCTATTTCAGGCTGGTGGAAGACTTGCAGTAGGGATGACAAAATATCATTCACGCGTTGCGCCGCCCCGTCGGGTTCCACAAACCCGTCCAGAACCTTATTTTATTTTTATATTTTAATCTTTAAACTGTAATTTAAAATATAAAAAAAAATAAGTAAATGAAATAGAAAATGAGGATATTCGTAAAAATCTCCAACAAGTGATGTAACACTTTCAAATTTAATTGATATGATTTTGTTACTGCTAAAAACAAAACTTCAAAATCTGTAATAGATAGCTAACGAGAAATGATATTAGGGATCGGATCTTTGATCTAATATTCTTTATTAATAATTGAGTACGTGTAGTTCAAGAGTGCAAATCTATTATCAAAAATTATGTCCCTCAATCATCCCCAATTAAAAAAAATAAAAATTACACGTGACCAAAGACATATACATAGCAAATAGACATATGTGACTTTTTAAAGGCATATAGATGGATTTCAACTTTCGTTAGAAAACAAATTAAGAGGTTGTTTGATAAAAGTTTTAGCAAGTTTTAATAAAAATGATGAAATATGTGGTTGAAAAGTTGATAATAATTGTGAATTGCCATGAAATGTGTGGTCAAAATGAAATTTGATGAGTTGATAAAGTTTTAACAAAATTTTATCAAATAAGCACTAAATGTAGGCCCCACTAATTTCAATTCTCCTTTTGTTCTGATCCAAAATCTCATTACTTCTCACCTAGTCTTTACAAATTCCGCTCAGATTTGTCTGATCTATTTCCGGCCAAAACATTTTTGTGGCGACATGGGGGTGAAAAAACAGAAAGAGAGGTATGGGGTTTCTCTTGCTTTCGGCCTCCTTTTGAGGTACGAAGTGCAAAGAAGGAAATCTGCTTCCAGAGCACTCACTTAATCCTACATTGGGCATACCATAGCAATTCGTTTTGCTAGCCTCACAAATAATTACTTTACCCTCATAAGCAAGATCACGTCCTTCATTACAAGCTTCTACACATGCTTCTAGGCAACTCGATTAGCTACGACACCTGGCGCCTTTAACCATTTCATCTTACTATCAATTGGTGTTTAGTCCCCAACCCATACAAATATATTTGTCATCTATTAAGTATGATATATATTTTTAACTATACTTTTATTCATTCCCTTGGAATATTCTTTTAATAATATATAAATTGTATTTTTGTATTGCTTCCCCATTTTCCATAAATTACATCTGCCCTTAGTTGAGATTTATTTCTTATTTTCTATAATGGAAAATGGAATGCTACTTTCGCCTCTTAACGTTTTTATTTTACCACTCCGAGATTTTATTAGGAGCCCAAATTTTTCCCAAATTTTCTAAAAGAAAATATCAGATGTCCACAATATCAGAAAATTGATTCATCGATCAAGTACTCTAGTCAAATAATCATACCATAGTATCATGTAATTTAAAGAATGATGCTATATAAG
Organism: Fraxinus quadrangulata; assembly: GCA_903798255.1. Lineage (NCBI taxonomy): Eukaryota > Viridiplantae > Streptophyta > Magnoliopsida > Lamiales > Oleaceae > Fraxinus > Fraxinus quadrangulata. The sequence goes on from CAIGRB010101024.1 coordinate 38,486, forward strand.
CATGGTGTACAACCCCCTCACATAGAGGGAGCCCACGAATTTTTTATTCATGGTGGGCCCCCTCACATGTGAGGGGGCTGTACACCACATTTTCCTAATTTAAAACCCTAGCATCAGTCTCCGCATTCTTGTCGGTGTACCAATAACCAATTTTAACTTTCGCAAAAATTATTAAATTCAAGATACAATGATTTTGTACAACTTTTGACATCCCTCTCCACCATTCTACGTTCTCGTCAACAATACTAGCAATAGAGACAGTTTTTCTCCAAGTAGTCCATCCTAAGTTATGTGGCTTGTCCCTAGTCTATGATACCACTTACAAGCCAAAACCACGACATAATGCCACCTCCCTGCCCCCCATCTCTTCCACTCTCTCGAGTTCAGATACGGTGTTCTTAACTTGTCCTCTAAATCGCCCCTCAATACATTTTTAACACGTGAAAATATCGCCTCTTTTGATCAAATAAAAAGAGATCATCACACATTTTAACATATCGAGGAATTACAATTTGACCTCCTCTCATTATAGAAGAAGTAATGTGTCTAAGTGTATAAGATGTATTGGATGAACAATAAGTTTGGGAAAGCTGATCTCAACTCTTTTTGATGTCGGTATGCACGAGTGATACAGAGAATATGGATGATTAGAACAAATGGACATGTAGGTTTGGTCGGTTTGATTATTAAGACTTCTCATTGCACAGCCAAATTACAGATCAAAGCCTGGCCCATTACTTTTTATGAGGACATGAGCATGCTCTGTTTGGACTTCTTTCAAAAGTGAAGTCGTTTTCGAAAAGCATGTCACGATCTCAAATACACAAGTACTGATAAAATACATACAACCAAACAGAGGAAAATAGAAAATACAACGGAAATAATTCAGCCTTCAATATCCTTCATGTGCTTGAAGCAGTGGTCACAAGTGAGAAGGTATCACTTATTCTTGAATGGGATGGCTCTGATCACAACCACATGGTAGAGAGCTGCAAGTGCTGCCCCAATGAATGGTCCAACCCAGAATATCCACTGCATATTATAAAAAAAAAATAACTTTATCCAATCTTATCATCGCATTCGGCAAATATTTTCCATCGTTGTCCCAAATAGATGGAGGGTTGTGGTAAGTTAACAACGTCAAAATATGTCACATTTTATAATGCACCTTATACACGCCAAAGTTAACACGATGTAGTAGTGGTTAGGATAAAATAGTCGAGGTGAGCCTTTAACTCAAATATTTTAATATTAGAATCCTGATTATACTGAATTCAGAGATGGTTAAATTTTTAGCTTACATGATCGTCCCATGCGTGGTCTTTGTTGTAGATGATTGCTGCACCAAGACTCCTGGCGGGGTTAATACCAGTACCCGTAATAGGGATGGTCGCCAAGTGCACCAAGAACACGGCAAACCCAATGGGCAAGGGGGCTAATATCTGAAAACCATTGAATTACAGCGTTAGGGAATCCAATTTATCAAACTTTCTCGTGTCAATAACTTTTTGTTTTGATTGATCAATTTCTACAAGTATGCCTTTGGGGATATTTTATTCAAATCTCACACACAGAAAGATACTTTGATTACAAAAACATAAGAAAATTCTTGTTCAAGGTTAATCACGTTTAATCATTCATACCATTCACCAAGCATAACCAACAATTTCTAGAGAAACACGTCGACAAAGAAGAGAGGAGTGCTTACAGGAACGTGAGAGTCTCTGGCGCTACGTTTGGCATCAGTAGCGGAGAAAACGGTGTAAACAAGCACGAAGGTACCTACAATTTCAGCACCTAGGCCATCACCCTTGGTGTAACCGGGAGCTACAACATTAGCACCTCCGCCCTTGGTCATGTACAGGGTCTTTCCGAACCCCTTAACCACACCAGCACCACATATGGCTCCTAGACACTGCATCACCATGTAGAATATAGCCCGAGTCAATGACAATTTCCTTGCCAAAAACAACCCAAAAGTCACTGCTGGATTTATATGCCCCCCTGCACAGCAAACAGTTCGTAATCATTACTGATCATACAACTTGTTTTCTTATCCAGTAGAAATTATGCCATTTTCTTTGAGGAAAATAAGTTAGCAATGCTATAATTGATCATCAGAACAGAAATTAATGAAAAATCAACTCAATTTTGAATTGGGTAATTTCTTATTTTGATTCCTAAAGCTAATTTTTATACTATCACAGACTAAACTAAAGAGACAGAGACGATTCCATGCTAAAACGTCAACCTCGCCAAGAGGAGCAACCCAACTGAGAACGCCAATCTTGAAATCTGACTCAATCTTTGAGCTTTAGACGGATTGATTACTCGTATGAGATGTTACGATTAAAGATCATAGTATATAGAAGACAAATATGTGAATCATTTATAGGTAAAGAACTTGCCTGAAATTCCAGCCGTGCAGTAAACAAGGGCAAAGATCATGCCACCGAATGCCCAAGCAATTCCTTGGATTCCAACAGTAGAGCACTTAGAATCAGACTTGCTAACTCCCATCACTGTCAAAACTGTAATATACAGGAACAGAAAAGTGGCTATGAACTCGGCTATGCCAGCTCTGTAGAACGACCATGAGGACAGCTCACCGGGCTCGAAAAGCGGAGCCGGTGGTGGCTCCTTGTAGTCCTTGTCTTGGCTTTGCGCCGCCGTGCCAATCGGCTGCCTCTCGTTGAATTTGTTGGCTCCCACTCGTACATCTTCCTCTTTGCTCTCCATTTCTTTCCTTTCTCACGCTAAAACAGGAAAACTTTTGCCCCTCCTTTTCTTTGTTAGCGATGATTTCACTGCTTTGTGATGGGTTCCATGCAAGTGTATATATACACACATTTGTGAAATCAGTGGGGCATAATGACGAAAATCAATCAATATAAGACAACCGACCATACATAACTAATGGATTCATGAAAACAGCGAATAAGAATTTGGTGACATTGAAATCCCATCTGGCAGAACGAGGGCCTCAAATTTGTATAACCTTCATTTGTGATGATGTAGAGAGAGAGAGTAGAGGCCACCGCCCAAAGTGGAATAACAGTGACAAAATGGAAAGCGTAACTAGGAACGGTAATATTTCATTGGGGTTACCCGACTTACATGTTCATTTCAAATTGGTCCATAATTTGATCACCGAATTTATATTTTTGTTCCAATTAATCATTCCATCTATATCTTTACCAAAACTAAAAGAATTCGTGAGTCAGCGGCCAGTTAAGTTGTAACCTTACTCAGTCTAATATGCGTGTAAATAGAAACACAATTTTAAAAGATTTGACTAATTATTAGATTTTTCCTTAAAAAAAAAAGGTTGGCCAAGACATGAATTGACAATAGACGAATGCACGGGAGCAATTCAATTGTTTGCTAAATCTTGCTCCATAAGCTTTTGCTCCACGAGGCAATTTCAACACGTTTCAATAAAGAGATTTCCATTCTGCAACATACACTTTTAGTAACTTTATAATTCACTTTTCTATGATATGTCTATGATATATGATGGCTACTTTTTAGATCATTTAAGATGACTAAAGATTGATACAGTCGAGTCTAACTCGTGAGCTATTGAGATGAGATCGCTTATCAAGCATTTAATAATCACTTTTCCCTTTCTAGTATAAGGGTTTGTCTGATTGCACTTAAAATTGTAATTTCAATCGTTGCCAAGTAAAATTTGGATAATTGCTTTTCACAATTTTCCAAGTTAATCTGACATGACAGTCACAATATTGAACCATTTTATGACGGAATGCCCTTTTTGCCCTTAATATTTAAATCATTTGCATGACATAGGCTTCTTCGGTAGTTCATTTTTACAATGTCGGATTTTGCTGCCAAAGTGAGCTCCATTATGTAGTAAAGAAACGGTTACTTAATTTTTAAAATTTGGGAAGAAAGCGCTCATTGACAGGCGCTAAAAGTCTATACTATATTTCAAATGTAATGCAATTTCACGTATTTATAATATATTACTTGTTATTCTCTTTTCAACTTGAGTTTTATTACCCACGTCCATTGTCTCTTCCATACTCAAAAATATATTTAATTGTTTATTGACTTGAGCGTCGAGCTATCTGCGAGCTCCTTTTCCACCATAAAAGATATGATCATGTGTATCCAACACTCTGTCCAAGAGTACGTGAAACTCGTTGGGGTCAATTTTTGGGTTCCAAAGATTCGGCGTCAATTTTTTGAATATAATTCAATTTTATTTTTTTATGAATACCATCGTGATTTAGTTACTGAGAATATTGAGATAGTTCTAAATGGATTTCTTTGTTTAAAATAATTGAAAAATAGCATGTTATGCAAGATAATTATGTGAATTTCATAACTGAGTTCTCTACAAACTCTATCTTAACACAAAGTACGATTTTTTTAAAAAAAAGTAATAATAAACAGTACAGATGGATAAGTTATAAAAGTTTTGTATTAGAATTTCTGGATCTATTTCACACATTAAAGTTAACCTTATCTTAAACTCTAATTAATTCTATATTATTAATAAATAAATTTTAATTTGTTGTCTATTCTTAAATCAATTACATGTTTGGAGCCATCGTGTACTTATTTTAAATTGGTTGCTAATGGGCAAAAATTAAAGAATTCTTGGGGCGGTGCTTTGTGCTGTCATAATGTCTCTTATCCTTCCACTCATTGGCACGATATTTTAAGTAAAATTTGTAGTGGACGTCCCTAATTTGTGAGTGTTGTAATAAGTTGACTTCTAATATTGTCTCTCTGCAAATTTATCCCAAAATAAAATCTATAGCGCTTTGATTTATAGTGTTTTTGTTAGAAACGAACGAATAATGCACATGGAACCCAGTTTTATAGGTAAAATATGTGAAGACAAATGATTTTATTAAAAGCATAGATAACAAGGGAAAGGGAAAGGGAAAGGGAAAGGAAAATGAAGCCCTTGTTTGACCTCCATTAAAATTTTTAAATTTTTTCTTCTTTATTTTAACCACACGTTCTCCAAATAAAATAATATTACACGTAAATTTAAAATTTTTCATTATTTTTCAACCACACATTCTTTCATCAATTATTATTCCAAAATTTATAAATTTTCCAAAATGGGGGCCAAACAATGACAAAGTGAACCTATGACCCCATTTACCCTCCACTCCTACTCTCTCCATTAGGGCTAGGTAAAAATCGATCAAACCAACTGACCCGATCCAAATCGACTGATATGAGTCAGTTTTCACATTTAATTGGGTTGGAAAATGAAATTCGAGGTCTAATAGGATCGGTCACGGATTACCAAATAAAACCTAATCTAATACAATCTTGACACGATTAATTTAAAAAAATGTTAAAAATTAATTAATTTACCTTGAAACGAAAACCCCGAAAATCAGATTGAGATCTCTCATGCTCATGTGTACCAAAAAAAGGTCCAAATCCAAATAATTTGGCAAATTCATCAAACAAGGTCCCAACAAAAATAATAACTGGTTCTAGCGTGAATTAGGTCCAAATCCAAATAGATCAATCCAGCCCAATTGAACCCAAACTTGTTCGGTTTGGGTTGAGTCTGGTTTTAACTCGTGAACGAGGTGATTTGATTTGATTACTCATCAAACTAAATTTGTTAGGTTGGGTTTGGGTTGGACTCTAAACCAATCCGACACAATCCATGCACAGCCCTACCTCCCAACCCGACACAATCCATGCACAGCCCTACCCCTTGTCTCTAGTTTCACCCATCTGATTGCCTACTCTAGGTGTTTACCTCGCTTCTTGGTTTGCCATCTATTGTCATCTTTCATCTCCAAATTTGCAAAATTCTGTGTTGGTTATCACTCTTTTTCTACCATTCTTCCAATTTGCTTCACCCTGACCAAGAAGGCATAGGATAATGAAATAGGCTATTTGTACCAACCCCCCTACCGGTACAAATAGCCTCTCTCTAGGATAATTGGGGGCGGAAGGTGGATGGGAGAGAAAGCTCGTAGTTTATTTTATTTTATAATAATAATAATAATAATTTAGTGCAACATCGATACAAATTGTATACTTGATCAAACTAAAAGAAATGCGCTCATGTACAAGAACGGTTAGTTGAACAAATTATTCAAAATATAATTTCTTAGGACATTTCACCACCTGACCCAAGATGCTTATCGTTGTGATCGAGAGGAGAAGCATCAAGGTCCAATGTGCTAAAATGCAAAAGAATCATGTTATGTAACATTAATCGTAATATAATACCAATTTAGATATCTTTAAAGGAAAAGTCATCTTAAATGTGACATATAGCCCCTATTTGCTTCCAATTTTTTACCTCATTTTAATAACTTTTCCAACAGTTACAAATGTAGCAGCTGCAACTTTTTACTTTCTATCTCACATGTGGGACCCATGTATTGAAAAAAAATGGTTTCAAAATTAATTCTTGTGTTCAAATAATGGGAAATAAACGTCTTGATATTCTTACTTTTAAGATAATTTATTAATTTATAATATTTTAGTACCACATAATTGACCTTTAGCACAACTAGTACTAAATAGCATTACTCAATGCAAAAAGTTAAGAACAAATCTATCAAGAAAAAAAATTAAGAACCTATTTACACATATTTAATAAGTTAGGCACCTCTTCTGCAAAATTGTCTTATTTTTATATGTTTTGCGATCGTGCGGTGATTGATGATTAATCACTGCCAATCATACACCGCCATATTCCACTCTGGCATTACTAAAAACAATAATTTTCAAAATTCAACTACTTTAATCAAATTAGTTAGAATAATGATATTTGTACGTAAACAGTTATATAATAGTTATATAATGATTTACATATTGATAATGTGTCAAAAGAAAGTGGGGAAATTTTATTTTGTTTTATTTTAGTTTTTTGTTGTTGAAAAAATCCTGATCCAAGTATATCTCATCATATCATGTATATGTAAATAAGTATGTAAAAATATTATGTACATGTAGAACAATCGAATTAGTTATTACTTATTGACACACAAAAAGTGTAGCCAAAATATAAATGGCCAAAAGAATGAAACACAATTCGAAAATCCAGAACAAAGTCCCTAATGGGATCATTGATAAATNGACAAGTCGCCAAAAATCTGAGTGAATGGAATACCTTGCGGTCGCCCAAGATGAATGAGCATGTTCTCGTCCAAACCTTCGAATCGCCCAGAACCTTAGCAAATATGAGACATCATAGTCATCCAAAAACAGCAGTTATTGAGTAATCCAATCATGCCACACGATCCAAGGATCCCAGTTGTGGGCGGTTGAAAAACAAGAATCGTGGTGACATTTAGAGATGACAGTTTTACGACAAATCAGCCATATGAAGAAAGTGGGTAGTTATAGAACGTCAATCAGTTGTCAAGCAGTTCTTCACAAAGAGACTATCAAAGGAGTATAAAAGGAAGAGAAGACATAGAAGAAAACGACCCCGAATCAAACACTCTCAATAGAGAATATGTAATTTCAATTTCTTAATTTAACTTTAAAATTCTTCTTTCAGTACTTGTGTGCTTGCGCCCCTTAGAGACATTCTGTTTCATTTTCGAATTGTAAATTTTTGCCAAATAAGACACCCATTTTTGGGACTTTGTCTCAAGAGATTTGCTCCTTACACAATCGTCTGAACCTTTTTAATTGTTAGCGACTATCCGCGCGAAACATTACTGTTTATATTTAATTCCTAATTGTCATGGGCAGCATTTCTTAGAGTGGATAGTCACAAAAGAATTAGACAAGGATAGAACAGAAAAAATCACATTTCTTAAGACCCAGTTCTAATTAACAACAACAGCTCATTTTCAATATAAATAACTTTGAAAGTCAGTTTTTTCAACGTGATATCCAATTTTTTCTTTTTATCATTTTGCAGGATGTCAATTAACTTAATAGTTTACTTAATGTTGATATGGGACTTAATAGTGATATCCTATTTTCATTGTTGATATGGGATTGAACTTGAAACCTCTTGAATGTTGAACTGAAACGATCAAAAGGTCCCTCATACTCCTAATGACCGTTAACCCATGATCATATTTGTGGAAACTCATCTTCTCCCCCGAAAAAGTAAAGGATTTATATTAAAAAGGTAAAGAAAGGAGGTGAGGTAAAAAGGGAGAGAGAAGGTACATTGAAAATTCTGATAGGTGACCTCAAAAAGATGATGGATCGTTCTAAACAAAGACTTTCAGTAAACCAGGGGGCGAAGAAAGTAGAAGCGTAAAGAATGAGAGAAAACAACAGTGTTTGCAAGTATTAAAAGGTAAATGAAGGAGAATAGACATTATACAAGCCATCCATCGCAGAATAGGAGAATTTAAAAATTCATAGAAACGGTCCATATTGAGCCTCCCAAAACGATGCCATTTTAGTAATCTTGTACACGAAGCTTCATTATTATTGGATTTGACACCACCTCCAATCCCTTGACACGTGTTGCTCTTGCATAATCAACGAGAAAATCTCTCTAACTTTTGGAGCGTTAGTCACAAATCGGGTAACTAGGATCAAGGTCCAATCTCTCAAAAGATAGAATATATGCCTTGGGGAACAATTGTTGTTGCCGATATAAGATTCACGTTGGATAAGTTAAGGGCTCCCCTTGACTTGGTCAAATGAGCCGTCGGTCGTATAAGCGCCCTCAAATAGTTCAGCTAACGCCTTTACGCAATACCCCATTTATAGAAATCGAAATCAGACTATAAGAGACGTCGTATGAAAATGTCATTATGATATGACATATGAAGTACTTTTCCCTTGATGGCGACATTGCCCAAAACAATCAATCATGAAGAGACATGAAGGCTTAGACACAAGCCTATCGTCCAAGTGTCATCATTAATTGCCAAATTCAAATTTACAAGCCAATCTAATTCTTTCAAATGGGCAGTGGCATACAACTTTTGGTTGAGACACTATAGCTTGACATGATCAAGACGACATACTTGAATCCATCAACCTATATGAAGGGGCGAAATGAATGAGATGAGGGTCCAAACTGAAATTCTTTCTGTACTATTACCAAATTTCGACATTATAACACTTCTATTTAGATCAAATGTTAAGAATTTCGACATTTTCTTCGTATTTAGATAGAAATTGTGATATGAATTATACATTTGGTAGATTCTGCAAATTCCTTTGCTAATTTTGGAATACATATAATCACTATATACAATTCACGGTTGTCCAATTGTCCAACCTCCAATAAAAATTCACTCAGAAAATAAGAATGAGAGAATTATGATTTTTCTTTTCTTGTACTATCAAGAATAATGAATTGTGTTCTATTATTCTGAAACCCTAATAATTTATTAATATAAGTTCCAGTGGGTTTGATATGTCTCTTAAACTTAATCTGGTCAAATATTTAACTAATCTAATTAATTACATTTGGTTTATGAATTAATTTAATTAATTCATTTGGGCCTATTAATGAGCAACTCAATTAATTAATTGTTCAACACTGTTAAATTAATTAATTGATAAATCTCATTCTTCTAGTTCTTCTTTTGTGTGTGACTTATTATGTTTCCGATCACGATATCTAACGAAGTGAATTATTATTTTGATCTAATCAAAATTGATAAATTAAAATACCTCTTTTTATTTATCATCAATTCACATCTGTTGTTATCCCAGATAACATCTAACAATGTGTCAGGGTAATACATATGACAAAAAATATCACGTGGTATGATAAAATTAAATTTGTTCATTTACCGTAAAACTATAATCTTTTCGTCAATATAATCCAATCAATTACGAGATATTGATATGTGTCAAATGCAATTATCGATCATATCTTTCATCTCACTATTAAGTCAATGTAAGTCAAAAATTCGTTTTCAACTTATGAGTATACATTGGCAAATGATTACATTATCAACTTAATTGAATGAAATGTAGATCATAATATCTTACTATCTAAGAGAGTGACATTTATGATCATTCACAAATTTCATATGATTTTTAACATATCTTAACGATACCGTATTAGTGACATTTGGTAAAGCAGTATCCAATATCACCAAAGTATGATTGTCTTCATATAAGACACTTCGATGATTTCAAGTCGAACGATCAATTCCACTACTGAATGTTAGAGATTAACCATTGACACTCAGATAGTTATCTATGTAGAATCTCCCCAACAAGTCTCCATTGTTTTGTTCTATAACAAAGATTGCCTACTCTAGGTGTTTACCTCGCTTCTTGGTTTGCCATCTATTGTCATCTTTCATCTCCAAATTTGCACAATTTTGTGTTGGTTAGCACTCTTTTTCTACCATTCTTCCAATTTTCTTCACCCTGACCAAGAAGGCATAGGATAATGAAATAGGCTATTTGTAAAAAAGGTTGAACCCCAACATAGGATAATGAAATAGCACAACCCCCCTAGCGGTACAAATAGCCTCTCTCTAGGATAATTGGGGGCGGAAGGTGGATGGGAGAGAAAGCTTGTAGTTTATTTTATTTTATAATTATAATAATAATAATCTAGCATCAACATGGATACAAATTGTATACTTGATCAAACTAAAAGAAATGCGCTCATGTACAAGAACAGTTAGTTGAACAAATTATTCAGAATATAATTTCTTAAGACATTTCACCACCTGACCCAAAATGCTTATCGTTGTGATCGAGAGGAGAAGCATCAAGGTCCAATGTGCTAAAATGCAAAAGAATCATGTTATGTAACATTAATCGTAATATAATACCAATTTAGGTATCTTTAAAGGAAAAGTCATCTTAAATGTGACATATAGCCCCTATTTGCTTCCAATTTTTTACCTCATTTTAATAACTTTTCCAACCGTTACAAATGTAGCAGCCGCAACTTTTTACTTTCTATCTCACATGTGGGACCCATGTATTGAAAAACAAATGGTTTCAAAATTAATTCTTGTGTTCAAATAATGGGAAATAAACGTTTTGATATTCTTACTTTTAAGATAATTTATTAATTTATAATATTTTAGTACCACATAATTGACATTTAGCACAATTAGTACTAAATAGCATTACTCAATGCAAAAAGTTAAGAACAAATGTATCAAGAAAAAAATATTAAGAACCTATTTACACAAATTTAATAAGTTAGGCAACTCTTCTGCAAAATTGTCTTATTTTTATATGTTTTGCGATCGTGTGGTGATTGATGATTAATCACTGCCAATCATACACCGCCATATTCCACCCTGGCATTACTAAAAAGATAAAACAATAATTTTCAAAATTCAACTACTTTAATCATTTTAGTTAGAATAATGATATTTGTACAGTTATATAATAGTTATATAATGGTTTACATATTGATGATGCGTCAAAAGAAAATGGGGCAATTTTATTTTGTTTTATTATTTTTTTTTGTTGAAAAAATCCTGATCCAAGTAAATCTATCCCATCATGTATATGTAAATAAGTATGTAAAAATATTATGTACATATAGCACAATCGAATTAGTTATTACTGTTTATATTTAATTCCTAATTGTCACAGGCAGCATTTCTTAGAGCGGATAGTCACAAAAGAATTAGACAAGGATAGAACAGAAAAAATCACATTTCTTAAGATCCAATTCTAATTAACAACTACTACTCATTTTCAATATAAATAACTTTGAAAGTCAGTTTTTTCAAAGTGATATCCAATTTTTTCTTTTTATCATTTTGCAGGATGTCAATTGACTTAATAGTTTAATTAATGTTGATATGGGACTTAATAGTGATATCCTATTTCCAATGTTGATATGGGATTGAACTCGAAACCTCTTGAATGTTGAACTGAAACGATCAAAAGGTCCCTCATACTCCTAACGACCGTTAACCCATGATCATATTTGTGGAAACTCATACTCTCCCCGAAAAAGTAAAGGATTTATATTAAAAAGGTAAAGAAAGGAGGTGAGGTGAAAAGGGAGAGAGAATGTACCTTGAAAATTCCGATAGGTGACCTCAAAAAGATGATCGATCGTTCTAAACAAAGACTTTCAGTAAATCAGGGGACGAAGAAAGTAGAAGCGTAAAGATTGAGAGAAAACAACAGTGTTTGCAAGTATTAAAAAGTAAAGGAAGGAGAATAGACTTTATATAAGCCATCCATCGCAGAATAGGGGAATTTAAAAAAATTCATAGAAACGGTCCAGATTGAGCCTCCCAAAACGATGCCATTTTAGTAATCTTGTACACGAAACTTCATTATTATTGGATTTGACACCACCTCCAATCCCTTGACACGTGTTGCTCTTGCATAATCAACGAGAAAATCTCTCACGCTAACTTTTGGAGCATTAGTCACAAATCGGGTAACTAGGAATCAAGGTCCAATCTCTCAAAAGATAGAATATAGGCCTTGGGGAACAATTGTTGTTGCCGATATAAGATTCACGTTGGATAAGTTAAGGGCTCCCCTTGACTTGGTCAAATGAGCCGTCGGTCGTATAAGCGCCCTCAAATAGTTCAGTTGACGCCTTTACGCAATACCCCATCTATAGATATCGAAATCAGACTATAAGAGACGTCGTATGAAAATGTCATTATGATATGACATACGAAGTACTTTTTCCTTGATGGGGGCATTGCCCAAAACAATCAATCATGAAGAGACATGATGGCTTAGACACAAGCCTATCGTCCAAGTGTCATCAGTAATTGCCAAAGTCAAATTTACAAGCCAATCAAATTCTTTCAAATGAGCAGTGGCATACAACCTTTGGTTGAGACACTATAGCTTGACATGATCAGAACGACATACTTGAATCCATCACCCTATATGAAGAGACGAAATGAATGAGATGAGGGTCCAAACTGAAAATCTTTCTATACTATTTACCAAATTTCGACATTATAACACTTTTATTTAGATCAACTGTTAAGAATTTCGATATTTCCTTTGTATTTAGATAGAAATTGTGATATAAATTATACATTTGGCAGATTCTGCAAACTTCTTTGCTAATCTTGGAATACATATAATCACGATCTACAATTCAGAGTTATCCAATTGTCCAACCTCTAATGAAAATTCATACAGAAAATAAGAATGAGAGAATTGTGATTTTTCTTTTCTTGTGCTATCAAGAATAATGAATTGTGTTCTATTATTCTGAAATCCTAATAATTTATTAATATAAGTCCAAGTGAGTTTGATCTGTCTCTTAAACTTAATATGGTCAAATATTTAACTAATCTAATTAATTACATTTGGTTCATGAATTAATTTAATTAATTCATTTGGGTCTATTAACGATTGTCCAACACTATTAGTTAATTAATTGATAAATCTCATTCTTCTAGTTATTCTTTTGTGTGTGGCTTATTAGGTTTTCGATCACGATATCTAATGAAATAAATTATTATTTTGATCTAATCAAAATTGATAAATTAAAATACCTTTTTTTATTTATCATCAATTCACATCCGTTATCCCAGATGACATCTAATAATGTGTCAAGGTAATACATATGACGAAAAATATTACGTGGTATGATAAAATCAAATTTGTTCGTTTACCGTGAAACTATAATATTTTCGTCAATAGAATCCAATCAATTACGAGATATGGATATGTGTCAAATGTAATTATCGATCATATCTTTCATCTCACTATTAAGTCAATGTAAGTCGAAAACTCTTTTTTGACTTGTGAGTACACATTGGCCAATGATTACATTATCAACTTAACTGAATGAAATGTAAATCATAATATTTTACTATCTAAGAGTGACATCTATAGTCATTTACAACTTTCATATGATTTTTAACATATCTTAATGATACTGTATTAGTGACATTTGGTAGAATAATATTCAATATTACCAAAGTATGATTGTCCTCATATAAGGCACTATAATGATTTCAAATCGAATAATCAATTCCACTACCGAATGTTAGAGATTAATCACTGACACTCAGATAATTATCTATGTAGAATCTCCCCAACAAGTCTCCACTATTTTGTTCTATAACAAAATATCCACGTATTCATTTAAGTGTCACTAAACTTTAGTTTATGAGATCAGCTACTTACTTCACAAGTAAGAAATGCTACACGTGATAATCTATCTGTAATAACGATATCCGTATCTCGTTATTATTTATGATTTAAAATTCAATTATATATACTTTGTATCTCACAATCACAACTCCTTATGATTAACAAATTACTAAAATTTGAATCTACGGATTCTGTTATTTAATTTATTAGAATAATAATTCAAATAAATAATAGCTCTTGCCATAAATAAAATACATCAATTATATGTTAAAACTGTTTATATTCAAAGTTAATACACTTACATCAAACCTTTAGAAGTTGATTAAAAAGTGACATGTCATTTTTCCCAACAATCAACGGCCACCGGCAAAAGTACAAACCCTCGACCAGGTTTTACAATTCAATAGTCGACTGACCCATATATATGAAATCGTGTCATCATCACACGCAAGAAATATATGACAAGTGCTTCCCTGCTAAATTTTAAAGGACAAAAAACCCTTGGGTGCAGTTAGAGCTGATTCGGCAGCCTCTGATTGGGTTTTACTTTTCAACTTCCAATGGAAAATCGTCATGTGTTATCTAGATTTTTTTTTGTCATTGAGCATGTAAGAGCCATGCTTAACTAAAACAAATACATCAAACTATGAATGGATATATTCAAGCCGAAAATCAACACCTCAAATGCAAATACGATTCCATATGGATTCGACTAGTGACCCATATGATTAAGTTAGATGGAATAACAAAATTCTTAAACGTCGAATTTAACTGAAACGCAAACGCTCTGAAAACAAAAAAATAAAAAATCACGCCAGTAGACAAAGGCTAGTTGCAGCATCTGTGGTCGTGATGAATTTAGTGCTTCCTGCACCTGAATCTAGCCTTTTCAATTCTTGGGTCATTCCAAAACTTGCTGCAGCACCTGTAGCAAGTACGTTGGACACAACCTGCTCAAGAAACCAAAAATAATTTTAAAAAATATAAATCTATCACCTATTTTTAACTAGAAAGTATAAATTGGGTATGATGAGATTAATGAAGAGAACAACGTAAGATTGTGTTCTCGTATTTAATTCAACATATTGTTGAAGATAAGATTTAGATTAAAATACATGGTATGATGTCTTTAATAATTTTAACATACGATTTAAAAGTCAAGTAAAAGTACAGTTGCATCTTCACGCGAAAATTGTACACATGTTATACATTTGATAACAAATAACAGTAAATGAATGCATGTCTCTCCGACTCTCTCTAACAACTTAAGTTTCGAGATATCTTATACTTTACCATACCAGAGATAAATATGTCTTGCGATTTAAAGTGCAAGTTTTTATAATTAATGCATGTTCTCTTTTTGAACTTTAATAACCTAAATTTTGATAAAAATGTGGAAGGACATACCTTATCTCCATAAAAATCAATGTAATCCAAGCCATGAACGCCAATCCGATTTCCAGTGCTTACATGGAAAATTGTGAATGCAGTTTGCGGAAGACTGTAGGCAAGGCCAATGACAATGGTAGCACATAGGTACCTGCATGTAATTCATGATTTAGTTCAATGAAATTAATGAAAAGTCTTTATGTTTAATGAAAGGAACAAATACATTATTTTCTAGCAAACAAGTCTAGTTTTTAGNTTTTTTTTTGTCATTGAGCATGTAAGAGCCATGCTTAACTAAAACAAATACATCAAACTATGAATGGATATATTCAAGCCGAAAATCAACACCTCAAATGCAAATACGATTCCATATGGATTCGACTAGTGACCCATATGATTAAGTTAGATGGAATAACAAAATTCTTAAACGTCGAATTTAACTGAAACGCAAACGCTCTGAAAACAAAAAAATAAAAAATCACGCCAGTAGACAAAGGCTAGTTGCAGCATCTGTGGTCGTGATGAATTTAGTGCTTCCTGCACCTGAATCTAGCCTTTTCAATTCTTGGGTCATTCCAAAACTTGCTGCAGCACCTGTAGCAAGTACGTTGGACACAACCTGCTCAAGAAACCAAAAATAATTTTAAAAAATATAAATCTATCACCTATTTTTAACTAGAAAGTATAAATTGGGTATGATGAGATTAATGAAGAGAACAACGTAAGATTGTGTTCTCGTATTTAATTCAACATATTGTTGAAGATAAGATTTAGATTAAAATACATGGTATGATGTCTTTAATAATTTTAACATACGATTTAAAAGTCAAGTAAAAGTACAGTTGCATCTTCACGCGAAAATTGTACACATGTTATACATTTGATAACAAATAACAGTAAATGAATGCATGTCTCTCCGACTCTCTCTAACAACTTAAGTTTCGAGATATCTTATACTTTACCATACCAGAGATAAATATGTCTTGCGATTTAAAGTGCAAGTTTTTATAATTAATGCATGTTCTCTTTTTGAACTTTAATAACCTAAATTTTGATAAAAATGTGGAAGGACATACCTTATCTCCATAAAAATCAATGTAATCCAAGCCATGAACGCCAATCCGATTTCCAGTGCTTACATGGAAAATTGTGAATGCAGTTTGCGGAAGACTGTAGGCAAGGCCAATGACAATGGTAGCACATAGGTACCTGCATGTAATTCATGATTTAGTTCAATGAAATTAATGAAAAGTCTTTATGTTTAATGAAAGGAACAAATACATTATTTTCTAGCAAACAAGTCTAGTTTTTAGACTGTATGATCCAACAATATTTATGATCAGAGAAGGAGAAAAAAAATTGAAAGGTCATGCAGTGACGAATCCAGAATTTTGAGTGAGCACGGACGGTCGTAATAAAATATTAAAAATAAAATATAATAATTATTTTGCTAAAACTAAATATAAATAATTTTATTATATATATGGACAATGTTCACCAAATGACATAGTGGTCAAGTTTCTTATAAATCAAAGGAAGAGTATATGTCTGAATCCTTACAATTGCATTAAAATCACTAAAATGGAATATATATTATTATGTTAGAATTAATTTCAAAATTGAACAAGTGCTATGATGGTCAAGTATTCAATGATCTTGAAGGAGTTACAAGTTCGAATTCCGTCCCTATTGCATTAAATTTGTTAAAAATTGTAGAACTAGAAAAATTATTTAATAAATTGATTTGAAAGTGATTCTTCCTAGACCTCCAATATGTGTGTATAACATTTAATCAATTACGCTACAAATTTAAAAATAAAATGAATTGCCAGATATATAACCTAAAACTTTTATATACTGTCAACAAAAAAATAAGAGACAATAGGAGAAATCACACTATAAAGTGGTGGAGCCATGGAGGTATTATCCTTAGAATTTTCCTGTGAAACTACATTGGAAGGTGTTGGTCCTGTTGGAGCCATGGAAAAATCCTTCTAATTTTCCGGTATATTTTATTTTGATATAATTCTCTAAATACAGATATTCTTCAGTGTGTTCTTGTTACGTATATATAGATGCCGATTGGATTGTACACGTTGACTTCAGCCTCGTAATACCCTACCCTACTAAGTCAATGGACATGTAAGGTACAAGCAATTCAGGTACAAGTGGAGCGTTTATTTTCTGGTTGACCCAAAAAAATAAATCATTGGTAAATATATTTGTGCCGTAATACTATTCAAACTGTTAGTTGTCAGCATGTTCTTTAGTTGGGCTGTCAAGCCATGATTGACGCCTTCAAGATTGTACATTTGAAAAAACAATCAAAGTCTAGGCAGATTTTAATAAGAATAATTTGGTACAATAGGAGAGGGCTTAAAACTTTTCCTCCAAAGTTATGGAGGAGAAAAAGAATTATTCAAGAACGCCATGAATATGAAAGTACCATTTCCATTATAAGTAGAGAATACAAAAATTAAAACTCCCATAACAGTTATTGAATAGAGTTGGAGATAGGTCGGAAAGAGCTCTACACAAGAGAGCATCAAATAACTACATTTATCCACGTATCATGCTAAGTCATGGAGACGTGAGGTCACGAATGTACATAATTTCACTATGCTAAGTGCTAGCTTAGCAATATGCCTTATAAGTTCGCTTTGGAAGGACGATGTTGTTAATTCACCATGGCACTTGCAAGAAAGTTCGTAACTAGGAACCGATGATTCATACAATTGCCTTCTTGGTAGATATATGACCCTTAGAATTTTTCTAGCAGTAACTCTATGCTCTTATGTCTAAATAGAGACAGAATGCATCACTTTTTAAAGGGAAAATTACGACTGGGTTATTCAACATTTCTCATGCGACATGTTTATGGATTTCCAACCTTTAAAAGTTAGATTCTTAGCCCTCAATCTAATTAAGTATGTGAATTAGGTCCCAATGTGATAAAAAATTTCAGTGTGGGCATTGAAATTACACGCGACTTTCAATTTAATTGGACAAAAATGTTAAGGTTTGATGGATCTACTGTCCGTGAAAGTCATGTGAGATTTGTCGTTTGTATTGATAGTTTTGATCACGTGGGACTCAAATTCACGAGTTTAATTAGGTTTGTGATTTAAAATCTCACTTTTAAAGGTTGAGAATTCATAATCACACTAAATGGAAAATTGGGAAACCCAACCCTATTTTGTCCTTTCTAAAAGACCATTCTAGCAGAAACTATTCCTTAAAACCCCGACATGTAATTTTGAAAATATGACAATTTATTTAAAGCCATCACTTAGATCTTAACAAGAGAGATGACCTTCATTATAGGTTCTTTTAATGTACTTATATACATTATTTCATTTGTGTTTCTCATCCTAAAAAGGTAATATTGTCAAGACAATGTATATATTCAAGTCCTCCATCAGAGCTAAAGAGATGAAATTGAAGGTGTAAAGAAAATCATGATGGGTTTTCAACTTGCACATTTGTGGATGAATTTACACTTAATTTTTTCTCTGCAAATTTCGGGAATTTCCCCGTTTATAGGACCGAAATCTACATTTATGAATTGAATGGTTATAGTACTCTCAATAACTTTTAGTACACACTGCTGCTGCCTTGCTAAAATTGAAAAATTTGCAAATCTTATTAAGAACTTAGCCAAGGTGAACAAATTTAATCCCAAGCAAACATTTCAATATGAATTAAGCGCAAATTAAGAGATTTTACGATCTTTTTTTTCCCTTTCTAGAGAAAGTATTCGTCGTAGATAAAATGGAATTTCCACAATAAATGCAAACCCCTGCGATATGAAAGAGCAATTGCATTCCAATTCGACCGGTGAGCCATACATAAGATAAACTGCTAGTAAAGGAAAAAGAAATTGTCGAAGGTTTTGATTTTACTGAACGCGAAACTTTTAAACCATTCTTCCAGGACCTTTCTTTTAGCCGTGAGAAAGCTATTATGCTCTCTTTGGAAGAGAAAACGATGAGAAAATTGACGATATGGCTACAAACAAGAATCCAAGTACACAAAGGCTAGCTGCAGCTTCAGTGGTGCGAATAAAATGTCTGATACCCAATCCTTCGATATCTATTATGTTTTTGAAATCTTGGGTCATCCCAAAACTTGCTGCTCCACCTGTTGCGAGTATGAAGGACACAACCTGCTCAAAGCAATCAAATCATGTTAGAAAAACTTATAGATTATTACCAGAATTTCTTCGTTAAAGTTTGACTATATTTAAAGACAATCTCGTTGATTCGCTCATGAATATTGGAACATTGGCAACAAAAAGTCATCGATTTCATAGAATACAAGAATTGGACAAAAAGTACAAAAATTCTCAAGTTTTCTTCCATAATCTTATTTTAGCTAACGTCGTAGATTTTAGTTTAACAAGAATGTAGATCTTGTAAGCTAATTTCCAAAAAACAAATTCTTGCAATCATGAAAATTGAAAAAAAATGAAAAAAAAAGGGTTTCTATCTAGAAAAGTAGCTATGGTTATCTGTCAAATTCTAGCTTTTATTGACTAAAGTATAAAGAGTTGGACAATAATATAAGTTGGGAACTATAATTAAATTCTAATGCAATGCATGCCCACTTCCAATAGTATTACTGACATGAGAATAGATATGAGGCCACACCTTATCGCCATAAAAATCAATGTAAACCAAGCCATCACCGCCAAACCGGTTTCCAGTGCTTAAATGAATAACTGTCAATGCAGTTTGCAGAAGAGTATAGACAAGGCCAATGACAGTGGCAGCACAAAGATATCTGCACGTGAACGACGTATTAGAAATATGAATATCGACGAACAAATACTCCAAACTCTGTAACATTCCAAGAGACGGATAATTATCAACGTATCCGTTGGTAAAAATATTAGATTTTTAACTACGAAAATCACCAACGGAATTTTTGTTGGTAAAAGTGGTATCTCTTCACCAACGAATATTTCATGCATAATGTTGTTGTTTAATAAGCTTATTATTTACCAACAACATTTCCATGGGAGATGTAATTTAACTTTTTTCTAAAAATTGTGTCAACCTTTCACCTACGAATTTTTCATGGGTGAAAAGTAGTTCATATTATCAACGGAATTGTCATTGCTAATATTAATAAATTTTAATAATTAACAAATTCAAAACATTTTCCTACGGAATATCCGTAGGTGAAGGGTAATTAATTTTTTTCGAAAAAAGATTTGAGCCTCTTCACCAATGAAAATTCCATAGGTGAATAGTAATTCATATTACCTACGGGAAATCCGTTGATGATATTAATCAATTTTAATAATATTAGTGGTCTAATAAGTGATTAAATAACATTTTGGACCTTTTAATTCATTTGGCTAAATGTTAAAAAATTTATAATTATTAAACAATAATAACAAATAAATAAATAATTTTTTTACCACGTCTCGCACCTATGTCGCTATTTACAACGCTGATTTTGACCAATTGTAATAGTTGACATTTACTAACGAAAAATCGATTGGTAATTATCAAAATTTTTACCAACAAAATTTCTATTGGTAAAAGGTTCATACTTTACCAACGGAAAATTCGTTGGTAAAATGTTTATTCTTTACCTATCGATGCGATCTGTTGGTAACTATCAGCGACCTCAAATTAACAATGGATTTGTGGTTGCTAATATTCTGTTGATAAAGAGTAATAGAAACTGATATCTTGGTTTCAGGAACGAAAAAGTCATGCCTGAATCCATTTTTTATTTATTTTTAGTGAAACTCACCTAAACGCCATAAAGTCTTTGAACTTGATCTTGACATCTCCGTAGTCAGAATTCGAAGCAGTTCCAGTGGCAGTAGTGAGGAGGATAAGTGAAATGATGAGGCAAACAAATGTAAGGATCCTTACAATAAGAGAAACAAATGGAGAAACTACAGTTGAAGGTGGTGGAGCCATGAAAATTGTACTTAGTAATCTGCTATTTTTCCTGTAAGAAAAATATAAGTTGTCTGAAACAGATTTTCTTGTATCTGTAGTCTGCTAAAGATTGGCTCATATAAGAAAATGCTCGTTGACTTCAGCCTCATAATAACATAGCAAGTCAATGCCTGTGGGGGTGGCGTGGGGGTATAATGCAAGCAATTCACACATGGAGCGTTTACTTTGATGATCAGCTGGTTAACCCAAAAATGTGGGAGCCATTCAAACTAAGGCTGTCAATTAACTGGATATTCACAAGTTGGGGATTTAATTAAAAAAAATATATTCTATCTAATACATTAATATTAATAGTTTTCAAAGGTAATTTATATCAATATTTATAAATCACTTATAAATGGAAAAACATAATTTTCAATCACACATTTCAATGAATTCACAGGTATTAACTGTTTATCAACTACTAGGAATGACAAAAATATTCATTCAACTCGATACCTGAAAAAACCACATTGAGAAGGATCGTTATCCCGAAGTGGGTACGGGATAGATACAAGAAACATATTTCCCGCCCGCTACCCCCTTGTTTAAAATTATATTTCAAGTTTAAGTTTTTTATCAAATAAAAATAAATAAATTATCATTATTTAAATAAAAAAAAACAGAAATTGTTTTTAGCAAATTGAAAAAAATAAAAATAATATTCACTAACTAAAGATATAGAAAATAAAACTAAAAGAATTAACGAGGACCCCACCATACCCGAGGTGACAAAAATACCTTACAGGTCAGGGGCGGGAATGTTAGACTCGCTCCATATCCACCTCGTTGCTATATTTATCCACTAATTTTATCTATTTATAAATTCTTTCTAAATGGAAGCTTAATTATCCAAAAAAGATAAGTGTTAGTTTAATCAAGACATTCATTTGAATCTTGCACACGGAATTTTATAAAGCAAGGCTAAAATGATAAACCTTTTTTTTTAATTATTATTACTTATAAATTGAAGAAAATAATTATTTAAAAATCACTCCTTCAAACTCATTTTTAACCATATATTCTCTAAAATAATAATAATAATAATTTCAGGTTTTTCATAACTTTTTCCTACTTTTTAATCACGCATGTTTTGAAAAATTACTTTTCAAATAATCGCTTTGACACAATCAAACATGCCCTTAATTTTATCAAAAATAGTCTTGAACTCAACTCACCAACTTTAATTTTTCGGCCATTTTGCTTAAAGTGACAAGTTGTCGCTGCAAAATGTGCAACAAATGAAACGAAGTGAGAATGTGCAAAGGGGATTTTGTACTCCTCTTGAAAGGGAGATCTTTTTTTAATTAACACGATAGATGGTTTGATTAGCTTTCTTGAATCTTTAAATCAATCATACGCTAGCCTAATTTTTTTCTACTATTTATAGTGATGTTTGACCTAGCATTTTTGTGTTCAAAATTGTTATCATTTTAAGTTGATTTTCAAAAAGAACCAAGAAATAACAAGATCGATGGACACAAGATGCTTCAGTTTGGTTCCATTATAGCACATTGACGTTGGACTAGAATGATAGAGGAATAAATAAATAAATAAATAAAGTGGTCGCAAGCCCGCACCCAGAGAATGAATAAAATAGAGAGAAATGCATTTCACGAGATTTAACTAATTCTTCTTTAAAAAAAAAGACCCATAGATCAACATGTAGAATGTGAAGATAATAGAGAGAAAACACAAATGGCACACTTACTAAGCGGTATTCTACAAGATTCGAACTTATTTTTCTTCTTTAACAATGGGAGAAAAACTAAAGGACCTAGAGAATGCATGCAAAGTGTGAAGAATATTAAAGAAAAACACAGGATAGAGTATTATACAATATAAAAAATTTAACGTATTTTTCTTTGAAAAGCTAGAAAAACAGTAGGCTGCATACAGAATGTGAAGATAAAAAAAAAAAAAAAAACACACACAAAGGATCCTAATACTTAGTATTCCATAAGAATTTAACTTATTTTTCTTTTTTCAAAAGGAAAAAAAATATGACCCAAAGATCGGTGTATAATGTGAAAAAAAAAAAAATTACAAAGGGCACACTACCTAAGTAGTATTCTGTAAGATTTGAATTTATTTTTCTTTTACAACTATAAAAACTGAATGGACCTAGAGACCACAAGCAAAGTGGGAAGAAAATAGAGAATCATGTCGGACATGTTTTTTAGATAGTAGCATCATAAGATTTTAATTTCAAACAAACATGCCAAGACGAAGTTCACACGAAACAAAAATCTATCTTGCTATTTCCGTCCCTTCTATGTTTGCCTGATCAAACCTTTCTTCCATGCCCAAGTCTACCAATTCTCTTAACCTTTCCACTAAATGGCCGATGATGAAAGCTCCGGCCTTGTACTTAAACTCATCATTTTCCTAATAGCAGCCGCTTCTGCTGCCGTGTTCGTCACCATATACCATTGCATCACGGCGGGTAACATCCATGTCTTACTGCGCTTCGGCCGAAACCCACCTCCACGACCAATTTTCGTCTCCGCCACGGGACAACCCGACCCGCAATTTAGTATTGAGACATCAGTGGCCGAACTCCTTCCAACACACAAATTTCAGAAGGATACTGGCTTGATCGGAGTGGACGATAATATGTGTGCAGTTTGCTTGTCGGAGTTTGAAGAAGATGAAGAATTGCGTACACTGCCGGAGTGCATGCACTCGTTCCATGTACAGTGTATCGATATGTGGCTTTACTCGCATTCGAATTGCCCCATGTGTCGCACCATTGTTTTGCCTTCTCCGTTAATGCTTTCGCAGTTGCTGGATTCAAGTTCGGGGACCGAAAGTGCACGGGTCGATATTGTATAATGAATTAGGCTAGATTAAATGGAGACGGCTAAAATGATAATCGAGAGACGTTTTGGAAATTCAAAAACGTATATAGGATTAAGCTTCCCTTTTTCTTAATTACTATGTAAATTCTTATCTATCATCTTCTAAGTTGAAAAGGAATTATTGTAATTGTAATTGTTGCTTAAGATGAAGAACAAAGTTTTTTATTACGCATGATCGGTATATACTACACGAAATTCGATTGTCTCCAATGTTAAAAAGGCACTCGAATTTGTGTTGGGACTATCATATTCGTGCTAGGCACACTCATTTGAACTTCTTGTGACTCATGTTTTAAAAAAATAAAAATAAAAATCCATTTTCCTCGCTTAATAGTATGCAATGACGAACGCGAGCATGGATTTACATGAATTCCGAGCAGAAAAAGTTAGGAACACCAGACCAGCAAATTTAAACTGGGAATTAAAAGATAAATAGAAACTCTTTGTTCTATATTTCGCCCTAAAAAGAGAATTCTGTCTTGATTTTTGCACCATTCTTGATTCCAATTTGGATCACCTCAATCACATACTGATCCTAAGCTCCGATTACATTTTTTGTAATGATAATACACTAAAAATACAAATCTCGACAAAGTGGTAAGACTATATGGGTACTAAGTCATCAAACATATACATTAATTTCAATCACATTCACAACTACAACTCATTTTTTAACCACACATTTTGTGATTACTATTCCTTCTAAAAAGTTACTAATAATTTTATGCAAACACTTCATAGTGTTGGTCTTTATTTTCGCGGTACAATCTATTGTTCTTCTGCACAGATTTGCTCAAGCCGCCAACGCTTATTTTCTTCCGGAACTGATCACCCTCTTACAGGCTTCCTTCATGGTTAAGATGAAATATATGTTAAAGCAAAAATTCGAGACCTAATTACATTGAAACCGAATGTTAATAACTTAAGGTTCCCAGTTACATACCTTAACACATATTGGCATGTCAAATCAACTCCTTACGAAAAAAGGAATAGGATTGTTCAACGAATTTGCGTCCAAATCGGACCGTTTACACTCTCCTACTAGACTGTTTTCAATAGACTACATTATAATCCCATGTAAGTGACACGTAAGACGAGGTATAACAACTAAATTTTAACAACATTCGGACGTGTGGAGATGTGCAACCCTAGACTTAACCAGGGAAATAACTGTAGTTTTTGGTGCTTCATCTTTGTGACAATAACAATTTATCATCAAATCATAAGAAATGGAGACTTCCCCCAAACATACATCAGTCTAGAGAGCCTACATTAAACATTTGGACAGTTTGCTTTGCAGACTAGTTAGTAGGATCCAAATCCCACATTTTAGAAAGATAACAAAATAATTAAGGTCCAGAATAATGGCCTTTCTTTGTGTGTAATGCACATAAGATAATCAGTTCCTTAAAAAGCCATGAGCTTCTACGGTCCTGATGTAGACTTGAGGAAGTTATATACACTTACAAATGTTCCAATTCATATAACATCATGTTAACATTTAGAACATTGAATTGAATAATACAGTAAGGGATTGGAAAGGAAGTTATAAATCTTGTATTATCTTATAGTGTGTTGTTACTACTGCGTACAAAACATGCACTATCTCTGTACATGCACCATTTCTGTACGGCAATTATTTGGAAAAGCCTAGTGACCACCGCAACACCCCCACTAATAGATTTTATTAGTAATCATTTGGTAAAAATGAAAAAGAAAAAAAATAAAAAAGAAATTCCAATATAATTGCAGAAAAAGAAAAATCTTTGAAAGTATGCCAAATCATATACTTTTTTACAGTTAATTTCCTTTTCAGCCACCTTGCACTCCACTTCACTACTGGGGATTATTCTATCAGAAGCTTGTTGATCGTTTTATATGCTAAAGTTAAATGTATAGCTCGTTTTAGTAAAAGCAAAACTATAATTATGAGACCGAGCAAAGACCATCCCTGTTAAGTCAGTTAAAAGAAGAAAATTAATAGTGTCGGATGGGTTCGAGTAACTGGTTTGAATCCAATCAATTGTATCAGATAGCTAGATTAAGTGAAGTGAGGTCATCAAATTTAACAAATATACATTACCTCAGAAAATTCCCCTGTCCTCCAACAACCCCACTAGCACTCCCCTCCCCCAAGAAAAGGTAAAAAAGAAAAAAGCAGGAGTACAAAAGAGATTAATATGTTTGTCAAATGAAAAATACCTTTCGTTTCCATCTGATCCCATGTGAGCATCTATCGAAGAATGTGACTTTCCAACCATAAAGATTTCACAAAGGGCATCCTCCTTTTGCCAATCCCCTCACCTGCAATTTCTTAGCACATATGTTACGCAGTATTAAACAGGGATTATTTAATAGAGCTAACGAAATTCTAAACTTTTTTTCTTTAATACTATTTATAGTATTCAATATAACTTACTAAGCATGTCATAAGTTATCCCGTGCAGTTTTAAATCGATACGAACGACATTGTTTTTAAGATTTAAGATAAAAAGAAATTTAAAAGACCAATATCAGACAAGTGTAAAAGTAGTTCACGTGCCATTTAACGTTGAAATACTACTTGACTATATACTGTCCACATTTGGCTAATCACTTATAAAAAAATCTATACCTTGTTGAGCTCTGATAGTTCACATTAATATCCATGAAGACCAATACACCTAACAAACAGACCTTTTATTCTTTCTGTGGGCTTTGTTTATTGCAGTTGGTTTAATTTACCTTTGTGGGGCAATCATTTTGAAGTCTAAAGCCTCTGGTAAAAAGAATCTACAGGTTACAACCCAAAGTATTCTCTCAGATACTTGCATTTTGTCTTCAATTATTCAAATTTTCTTTTATTGCCCAAAATAATTTCTGTTCTTAAGCCCTTTCCGACTCAGGCCAGGATCTTTGGCCTCCAGAATAGAAAGGCATTCTTCAGGACAGATTAGCGAGGGACTGATCATTTTTGAGAAACCTAACATTATTGGTGGGAAGTTGGGAAGAAACTTTTAAGATATGGTTTTGCAATCAGAAGTTACATAGAATATATACAGATAAAAAGGATGAAATATTTGAGTGGTGTAGGGCTGGGTCTGAGTCTTGTTTTTGGATGTCTTTTGCTGGCTCTGCTTTTTGAGATTTACTACTTGTTATGGTGGAAAAATAGGATTATCAAGAGAAGTAATGAAGATGGCAATCACAATAGACCAGCAACAGAATTTTTCTACAAATTTTGTTGCAAAAAACCATCTTCTTCAAGTACAACCGGTGCTCGAGAAATAAGTTTATCAGAGACAATTTCTCAAACACCTCAGGCTCATGAAATTCATGCCAATTCAAACGACAACAAGAATTTGCAGTTCAATCCCTTTGGATCAGAAGATAGCATTCCAAGATATCTCTTCTCTATAGAAGAAGAAACAAGGTCAGATTTGGAATCTGAAAATGGAAGATCCAGTTTTGACATCAGTAGAAAGCAATCAAGAAGTAAAAGTTTGAGCGATTTACTTCACGACGTTGCTGAAACTCCCTTCTTGACTCCTGTTACTTCTCCGCCATATTTTACTCCTCCTTTAACCCCATCATCATCATCATCATCAGATAACCATAATCAAAAGGGTGGTTTTAATCCATTTCTTGAATCGGAAAGTGATGCAGTATTCAATAAATTAAGGTCTTCTCCACCTCCAAAATTGAAGTTCTTGAGGGATGCAGAAGATAAACTTTATAGCAGAAAAATCATGGAAGAAGAGGGACTTGGTCAAAATTATAGTTTTGAAGAACAGTATCGTCCTTCAAGCTCTTCTTCACAGGTACTTCCTATGGATTCTTCTCCTCCAAACTGCAACAGCAAGCCCAATAGTTAGAACTCTAATCATAATAATGACTTGATGTTAGTGCAGATTTTGGTTTCAATGTTTCTTTACTAATGTATTGTTATTACATTTTTTTTCTGCATTATGTATTGGAGATTAAAATCAAATTTCTGGTATATTTTGATAAAATTTGATGAAATATGTGGTAAAAAAAATTACGAGTTCCGTAAAATATATGATTAAATTAATTGTTAATTTCCACTACTAAATTTAGAGTTTAATCTATACCAAATAGGTGACTATATTAGTTTTGTTTTTTATTGTCATTTAATTCATTCCCACTTGGGATATTTATCAAGAATTTGGTAGGGATTAGACTCGAAACTAATTAGTTGGAGTATAAATTTTTTTTGGCGGAGTCAAGTAGGGTTGGACAAATTATTCGCATAATCAATTCAATCTATCAAATTGGATCGATTTGAAGGAATGTTTGTTTAGTTTTTGAGTGGATTGAACCAGCCCAAAAACCTCGATTAGAGGGGTTGGGTTAAAAAAATAACTTTTAAGGGAAAAAATACTTTTAAACCAACCTAAACAGGTTCTGGTTAATTTGAGTCGATTTATTCATATTTCGGCTTGATTTTGAGTTGAAATTTTGCCCAATCGAACTGTTGTTTCGATTGTCGGGTTTGATCCGAATTCAACTCGTGCCCAATCCTAGAGTCAAGCACAAGCTACCATGATCTAATTTTGAGGTAGTTTGTGTCCAGTTACCCCTGCATCTGACACGACTGGTGAACACAACATGTGTTAGGCCGTAGGGCCTTACAATTTGCATTGCATATTTCTTTATTTTTTTTTTGGAATTAAGTTGCATTATAGATGGCTTTCCATCTATATGGCATAATCTGGATAGTGAAGAGAAAAGATGTTGGAAAAATCAAAGGATATGATGGTGTCACGTGGATGAATGTCAACAAAAATGTATACGTTGATTTACGTGTATTATAATTGCCTCTGATAAAAAAATGTTACGGTAAAAAATTAACATTAACCGCAACAATTCTTTTTCAAGCACTTTTTAGTCTCTCTAGTTTATGTCATTAGTACAGTCCTCGTTATTTTTTAAATATATTTTTCTCTTTTTTATTTTCAACCACACATTATTTAATAAAAATAATATTAAATGCAAATTCAAATATTTTTCTTATTTTTTAATCACACATTATCCATTAATCACGATTTCAAAATACATTCTTGTTTAAAAACAAATGAGACTCAAACAGGCTCATAACCATGTCCCCAAAGTGGTATTTTAGATAAGTTTTAAATTTTATTTAATGGCCTATTGTTTAAACTAACAACTTGACTATTTAAAGTTCAAATGAATATTTAAAGTGTAATATCAGTGTTCTTAAACGAGTTATCGTCTTGAATGAATATGTTAAGAGCTCATTTCATTTGGCATGACTTTTGAAAATTTAAAAGAAATTTTTGAGATCCAAAAGTTGCTTTTAAATTCATTTAGCTTTCTTCTTCTAGTTAGAAGAGTTTTTATAGTAAGTTAATTTAATGTGACTTTTTCTAAAATCACCTTCAAAATAGAGAATTATTTTTAAAAATAATTTTCAAACAAAAATTAAGATAATTTTATCTGAAAATTCTTTTTATGAGAAACAAAAATAAAAGTCAAAATTATATCAAACATGCTCTAAATGTTGAACGTGCACGGCAAGAGTAAAAATGTTTTTGCATTGTGTGGGTATGGTGACGTTTTGGCCTTTTTTGTAAAGAACGAACACAAATTGTGACCCTGTCTCGTGCGTAAACCGAAAGTGCCCCAATTGAATGACCTATTTGGCTCAACTTCCTGCAATGTCATTCGTGTCGCGAATTCAAGGGAAAAAATTTCTCTTTAGTTATTTCGTTTGTACTTTGTACTCTGTAGTTCGTACATCCGAGCACAATCTTTCGTGAGCGTAAACAGAGCAATCGTAGTAGTAATAGAAGTAGAAAATATTTTTAGAAATAATTGCAGCAACGATACCAAACATTTCACATTTACGCAGACTGCCCAAACCGTTCATTTGTGCCACCAGAGGTATCAAACCTTTCAAAAATTAGTATCTGGAGTCCAAATGGATGATTTCTATTAGTTTGACCGTTAGTTGACTATAATAGTAAACTTTGATCAATTTTTAAAAGGGTAAAATAATAACTTTACAATTTTGATATAGAATACAATAAAAACTATATTTAAAAAAAAAAAGATAAAAAGATAAAGGGCTCTCTCTCCTTCTTCTCTCCTTCACCCATCTTGTTCCCACCCCATCCCAAACGCCGGCACCACCAACCGCCTCCACGTTGGCGTCACTGTCATCTCTTCCATGTCCTCCATTTTCACCTTGATTCTAATTTCTATGAAGTGTGGGAATCTCTCCAGGTTGAAGCTCCATACCTGTCGCGCAAATTTTCATTTGGATTTTGCAGTTTCGAGGCCGATGGCATGAATGCCTTGCTCAATAATTGCAAATTTCTTGAAAAATTATCGGTGAAGCGATCGTCTGGCGTCAGTGATGGTGCTGGGGCCGTGTCAAACGCCTCCACTTTCCTGGTTCTAAGGTTTACATTATCCACCGAAGAGACGAATTTAGGGCTTTGAAGATTATACAGAGCAGAGCTTTGTCAAACCCAAAGATTGAAGTCTTGTGGAATTCCACGGTGACAGAGGCGTACGGGGAAAGATTTGAAAGTAAAGAATGTGGTGAGTGGGGAGGTTATCGATTTGAATGTTTCTGGGTT
>CAIGRB010101024.1:69536-81843 GCA_903798255.1 Fraxinus quadrangulata
GATTGGACATGAGCCGGCAACCAAGTTTTTGGACAGGCAGCTGTAGGTAGATTCAGATGGGTATGTGATCACGAAGCCTAGCACCGGCTTGGTTGGGTCATATGAATGAAGGTGGCGGTGAACGGTGAGATTCCTGGGGAAACTTTCGGCGACGATGAGGAAGTCAGCAGGATTCTGATTTTTTATTTTATCAGCAAATACTGAATTGGTTTTTGTTGGAGAAGATGATTGGGGGTTTTTTTTTAAATTCTTTTATTTTAGTGTTTTTATATGAAAAATGTAAAATAACTAATTTGCCCTTTAAAAAATAGTCAACAATTTGTCAGACTTTTGATTTTTTGTCAACTAATAGTCAAACTAACGGTTTCTGTCAATTTGGACTAGAGCTGCGATTTTTTTAAAGGTTTGGTACCTCTAGTGGTACAAATGAAAAGTTTGGACAAAGTCTGTATAAAGGTGAAATGTTTGGTACCACTGCTGCAATTTTCCAATATTTTTATTGCAAGGTTGGAGGGAAATTTTTTATTTTCTTTTTATTTTGATCACACTTTTCAATTCGTCAATTGACCGACATCTATTTTATTTAAATTTGGTCATTCAACTTAAAAATTATTCTTATCGAGTAATTGAACTAGTGAAATTTGTGACCTAAGTTAACTAAATGAGTGCAATATTTATTCAAGCATTATTTGCCACAGTAGAAGACCCACTCTTTTAAAATAAAAACGTTAAATTTGTATTTATTAGCACTCAAAAATTTGTGTTGCCAAAAATATAATTTGAGTCACAAATTTCGTTGAGTTTTGGTAAGATCTATGGACGAAACGGTCTAAGATGAGATAAAAATATAAGTTGGTTGGTCAACTTAATATACATTGAAGTTAGGTGACCAACATGAAATAAATTTGCAATTTGGGTGACCTCTAGTTAAATTTTCTCCAAGTTTGCATCAAATGTTTCCCTTTTTAAGTCCTATTTTATAGGTAGATTTTATAAAATAGCTATTAAATTTAAACCAGGCATTATCGAGTTTTAAGTTATTAACGAACAAGATGATGCAGAGCAAGCATCAATAATAAATAATTTCATTTTATTCTTATTGATTTAACAAAATATCGAGAAAAACATTAAAATTTGAGAATATTCAACGTTTGTATAAATTAATAGAAAACAATCAAGAATTGACAAAGTTACATAAAGATTCTAAATGGTAAAACTCTAGGAATAAAACTAGGGTAATTAGCAGAAATGGTCCCTATCGTTTACATTCATTGTTAAAATAGTCTCTATTGTTTCTAATTTGATATTTATACCCTTATTTCAAACATTTGTTGCGGAATTGGTCCTTTCCATCCATTTCCGTTAAGTCCTCCGTTAAGTGAGTATAAAATGGTTTTGAATTCTTCTTATTTTTGTCTCAATTTTTAGGGATTATTACGTGATGCCAAATGAAGTCAAAATATTATATTTTTAATACAATTTCGAAGTGCTCACGACATAATTTCCTCCATTCCTAACGTCGTGTGAAACGGCCAACCGTCACGAAAGTTACCACTCGTCAAAGTAGGCCGTTTCAAAATATATAAACGATTTTTCTTATTTTGTTTCAATTTTTGCGGGATTATCACTGAATGTCAAACGAAATCAAAATAATGCATTCTTAATACCATTTCGAAGTGCTCACGGCCTACTTTCCTCCATCTTTAACAGCGTATGAAACGGCCAACCGTAACAAAAGTTACCATTCGTCGAAGTATACTGTTCCAAAATATATAAACGATTTTTCTTATTTTTGTCTCAATTATGCAAGATTATTATGGGATGTCAAACGAAGTCGAAATATTGCATTCTTAATACCATTTCGAAATTCTCGTCGAAGTAGGCCGTTCCAAAATTGAGACAAATTGTTTTTTCTTATTTTTGGAACGGCTTACTTCGATGAGTGGTAACTTTTGCTACGGTTGGCCGTTTCGCACGTCGTTAGGGATGGGAGAAAGTAGGCTGTGAGCACTTCGAAATGGTATTAAGAGTGCAATATTTTGACTTAGCATGACATTCTGTGATAATCCCGCAAAATTGAAACAAAAATAAGAAAAATCGTTTATATATTTTGGAACGACCTACTTCGATCAGTGGTAACTTTCGTGACGGTTGGCCGTGTTAGGGATGGAGGAAACTAGGTTGTGAGCACTTCGAAATTGTATTAAAAATACAATATTTCGACTCCGTTTGACATCCCGTAATAATCCCTAAAAATTGAGGAAAAAAAATAAGAAGAATTCAAAACCATTTTATACTCAATTAACGGAGGACTTAACGGAAATGGACGGAAAAGACCAATTCCGCAACAAAGGTTTGAAATAAGGGTATAAATATCAAATTTGAAACGATAGGGACTATTTTAGCAATGAATGTAAACGATAGGGACAATTTATGCTAATTACCCATAAAACTATAAAGGATAGGAATGACCATAGGCGCAGTACAACTTGGAGTAGGGTGCCCCGTCCACATCACGTCGAGAATTTCATCGTCTCAATCCCCACTTAAGACAAGAGGGGACATCCTCTGCTTATAAATTGTTTACTTGTAAATTCTAGGAGCACGTGAGTAATTTAGGAATTTTACTAAGAGAAATATTGGGGTTAGGGTGATTTCATACAAATTTTGATTTTTTAAAAAATAATGAGACAACTAAAGCAGGGCGAGCCCAATGTTGCCACAGGTAGCAATTTTCGCCTTGAAAAACCCCGTCACCTAACTAAGCACGGCGCTACAAGACTCAAATTGGACGGGGGGCAAATTGCTATCCTAATAATGGTGACTACTTTGGTATTACAGTTTCTTGTAAATTCACGACGTTTTATTTGCATTAAATTACACATTGTCATACTTATGTCCTTGTCTTTTTTAATCGTATATTTATCTTGACCATTTATTAATTAGAACATTTTGTTTCATGAATCATGATAATAACTTCCTCCAAAATTTCTCTTAAGCAGACATATAAAGACTATTTGCCCCTAATTGCTCCTATTAGATTGATAAATTTAAGTGCATAAAAAAAATTCAATGCTATTAAAATTAATTACAACCGCCCGTGTCAATCTACATCACAAGATGATTATAAGATAAATATAGCACGAATAAGGATATTATCATATTAATAAGATTGTGTTAAGAGTAATAATAAAAAATTGGAATTGCCTTTCTATAATCAATTTGGAATTAACACTAATAAATAAAGAAAATGGAGTGGCGTGTATTACACATATCACACAATATTTTGTTGTTAGGACGTCACTCATATTTTTGTCGAGTGGTTGCATAGTTTTTTGAACGACGTAGTATATCTTAAAGAACTTTCAATTTATTTGTAACTGAAACAAATTATAAGTCAAGATAATAATAATACGAATTGTCATTATCATTGGTTTTAAAATTTTTACTCATTTCTTTTCTTGCGACCTAACAATTGTACAAACCTAAGTTGTACTATAATAAACTATATTCGACAAGCACGACCAACAAATGTATACGAGTTTCACATATGAGAACGAATGATGCATTTATTAATTGTAAATTTTGTAACCAAAAATATGAACTTGTAGGGGTTACAAAATATGTTACCAAAACTTGGGGTCCCTCTTTTTCCTGGCTCTTGAAATTGTGAATAATACCCAGCTTAATAGAAATTTAAACCAAGTCAAAAAACACTTTATCCATATTTTATGAACCAGCACCCGTGTTCTATGATTTATGCACTCCAGTCCCTCTAATTTCTGGATTTTCAAAGTATGCCCCTATCGTTCTTGTAATATTCCAATTTTCCCCCGTTGTTCAAGATTCAACAAATTGGTCCCTAGCCTTTCTGTTTATTTCATATCGGTTCTTTTAACTTTCTTGTTGGTACGAATTAGTCCCTGGGGTTTATGTTCGGCGCCAATTGATCCCTAAAGTTTCTGAAATGTTCAAACCAGCCTCTAAACTTTAGATTATTGGATTAACCACACATTTTTCGTCAATTATTATTTCAAAATGTATTTTTGTCCCCAAAGTGGTATTTTAGATTAGTTTTAAATTTTATTTATTCGCCTACTGTTTAAACTAACAACTTGACTATTTAAAGTTTAATATTAGCATCCTTAAACGAGTTATCCTCTTGAATGAATATGTTAAGGGTTCATTTCATTCGGCATGACTTTTGAAAATTTAAAAGAAGTTTTTGAAACTCAAAAGTTGCTTTTAAACCCTTTTAGTTTTTTTTTTCTTCTAGTTAGAAGAGTTTTTATAGTAAGTTCATCAAAATGTAACTTTTTCTAAAATTTCTTTCAAAATAAGAAATTATTTTAAAAATTAATTTTCAAATAAAATTAAGTCAACTTTTTTTAAAAGTTTTTTCTACAAGAAGCAGAAATAAAAGTAACAATTATATTAAATGGACTCTAAATATTGAACACGCACGACAAGAGTAAAAATATTTTTACATTGTGTGGGTATGGTGACGTTTTGGCCTTTTTCGTAAAGAACGGACACAAACCGTGACCCTATCTCCTGCGTAAACCGAAAGTGCCCCAATTGAATAAGCTTTTTGTGGTTCAACTTCCTGCAATGTCATTCGTGTTGTGAATTCAAGGGAAAAATTTTGAGAAATACTAAGTGTACACTCTTGGTGTACACTAACTTTTACACTCCTCTCACATGGTGGGTCCCACGATTATTTTATTTATCATGGGACTCACTCATGTTGTGAGAGGAGTGTGAACACTGATGTACACCAAAACTCAAAAAATAATTCTCTTTTACCTGAGCAGAATCTTTCATTAGTGTAAATAGAGCAATCGTAGTAGTAGTGGAAAATATTTTTATTGCAAGGTTGGAGCGAAATTTTTTATTTTCTTTTTATTTTGATCACACTTTTCAATTCATCAATCAACCGACATCTATTTTATTTAAATTTGATCATTCAACTTAACTATTATTCGTATCGAGTAATTGAGATTTGTGACCTGAGTTAACTAATATTTATTCACACATTATTTGACGCCGTAGAAGACCCACTCTTTTAAAATAAAAACGTGAAATTTGTATTTATTAGCAATCAAAAAATTGTGTTGCCAAAAATATAATTTGAGTCACAAATTTTGTCGAGTTTTGGTAAGATCTATGAACGAAACGGTCTAAGATGAGACAAAAATATAAGTTGGCTGGTCAACTTAATATACATTGAAGTTTGGTGACCAACATGAAATAAATTTGTAATTTGGGTGACCTCTAGTAAAAATTCCTCCAAGCTTGCACCGAATATTTCCCTTTTGAGTCCTAATTTATAGGCAGATTTTATAAAGTAGCTATTAAATTTAAACCAGGCATTATCGAGTTTTAAGTTATTAACGAACAAGACGATGCAGAGCAAGCATCAAGATTAAATAATTTCATTCTATGAAAACATTAAAATTAGAGAATATTCAACGTTTGTATGAATTAATAGAAAACAATCAAGAATTGACAAAGTTACGGAAAGATTTTAAATGGTAAAACTCTAGGAATAAAACTATAAAGGATAGGAACGGCCATAGGGGCAGGACAAGTTGGAGTAGGGTGCCCCGTCCATGTCACGTCGAGAATTTTATCGTCTCAATCCCCACTTAAGATAAGATGGGACATTCTCGCTCTGCTCCGCCAACTGACTAAGTAGGGCGCCACAAGACTCAAATTGGACAGAGGGCAAATTGCTATCCCTAATAGTGGTGACTACTTTGGTATTATAGCTTCTTGTAAAATCACGACGTTTTATTTGCATTAAATTAGACATTGTCACACTTATGTCCTTGCCTTTTTTAATCGTATATTTATCTTGAACATTTATTAATTAGAACATCTTGTTTCATGAATCATGATAATAATTTCCTCCAAAATTTCTCTTAAGCAGACATAGAAAGACTATTTGCCCCCAATTGCTGCTAATTAGATTGATAATTTAAGTGCATAAAAAAAAATTCAATGCTATTAAAATTAATTACAACCGCCCGTGTCAATCTACATCACAAGATGATTATAAGATAAATATAGCACGAATAAGGATATTATCGTATTAATAAGATTGTGTGAAGAGTAATAATAAAAAATTGGAATAGCCTTTCTATAATCAATTTGGAATTAACACTAATAAATAAAGAAAATGGAGTGGCGTGTATTACACATATCACACAATATTTTGTCGTTAGGATGTCACTCATATTTTTGTCGAGTGGTTGCATAGTTTTTTGAACGACGTGGTATAACTTAAAGAACTTTCAATTTATTTGTAACTGCAACAAATTATAAGTCGAGATAATAATAATACGAATTACCATTATCATTGGTTTTAAAATTTTTACTCATTTATTTTCTTGCGACCTAACAATTGTACAAACCTAAGTTGTACTATAATAAACTATATTCGACAAGCACGACCAACAAATGTATACGAATTTCACATATGAGAACGAATGATGCATTTATTAATTGTAAATTTTGTAACCAAAAATATGAACTTGTAGGGGTTTCAAAATATGTAACCAAAACTTGGGGTCCCTCTTTTACCTGGCTCTTGAAATTGTGAATAGTACCCAGCTTAAACTTAAACCAAGTCAAAAAACACTTTATCCATATTTTATGAACCAGCCCCCGTGTTCTATGATTTATACACTCCAGTCCCTCTAATTTCTGGATTTTCAAAGTATGCCCCCATCGTTCTTGTAATATTCCAATTTTCTCCCGTTGTTCAAGATTCTACAAATTGGTCCCTAGCCTTTCTGTTTATTTCATATCGGTTCTTTTAACTTTCTTGTTGGTACAAATTAGTCCCTAGGGTTTATGTCCGGCGCCAATTGATCCCTAGAGTTTCTGCAATGTTCAAACGTCGGAGATTTGAAATCTAATAACCGATTATACCCCTGAATATTCTGGGAGCTGCATAATGTCCCCCGAAGTTTCCAATTTAATTCCTGAATTTTCAAAACTTTGATGCAACTTTCTGGGATAGAGCTTTAGGGTTTTCTGTAATTCGCTGACAATGGAAACGAACAAATTCGAAGCCCGGCAGATTCTTAAGAGCAAAAAATTCTGGTTCGCCTCTTTCCTCATAGCTTGGGCGGCTGGTCTCCAGGTACTCCTACGAGATACATATATAGAAAATGAATTATTTGTATTTTGTAGTGATTTTTTGGATTCCTGTGAAAATTCAGGGCCATATTTTGTGGCTACAGAGGCAAGATTCCTTCAAGCAGAAGTTCGGGGACCTTAAACAGGACGCAGGTTCCGAAGAAGTGGCCGAGAATCAAAATTTTAGTCACTCTTAAACACTGGCTGCTACTGTGAGTGGGATCATTCCGTGTCGTTTTTCTAAATTTCCTTCAATTATGCCAGGACGATTGTCCCTATACTAATTCAACAATTTGAAAGTTCAAGCTATTTTCCTTGTGTTTTAGCTGTAGTTTACTTAGTATTATGTTGTTGATTAGAATGCATTTCTCAAATGCTTCACTTTAACACTGCAATTTCACTGGAACTTGGTCTTCTTGTTGTGTGTTTTTGTGTATGTATTTAGGTGAATGTGTACGAGTATGTATATAATGTGCACATACAGTGCGCATAGAGCTGAACGGATAATGTATCTGTCCTTGAGTATGACCATGTCTTGAATTTGGTAGATTTCGTATTCTATGGGAGTATTCTGCACACAGGGATTTAGTATCAGTGATTTTTTTGGTTGTATAAACCACTAATAATGTGTATTCTACCTGATATTTTCTAGTGGGATACATGAATGGAGATTCAATTTAAAAGCAATGTGGAATCAAGACTAAAGACATGTAGCTATTATTCTTCCTAGCTTGTTCTTCAACTTCCCATTTACCTGGTATCAAATGGGATTTAAAAAAGAATATAACTGGAAAATGAAACTAGAAAACCCTTATTTAGAGCCCTTCTCTAGATTGGTTTTGCATTTGGGATTAGCACATGATCATTCGCGCGCAGAAGTTAAGACAGCAGTTTCGATTCACCATGTGGATATTAGCTACTAGTGCACAATTTTCTTTGGAAGCTATGCTAGTGTGCTAGGGATTCTGGCTCGTGGAGAGTGACTTTAAAGGACGTAAATGTGAAAACAATATAGGAAATTTCTAAAAGCGAAATGCCTTGTATTATCACTTCAGAATTACCTTAAGTTGCCTTTCGCCACTTGGTATCTCATTTTCTTTTGAGTGCAAAGTAATCTGTCTTACTTCCGCGTGCAGATAGTGGGCTAAAGTTGGTTACAGAGTCGTTAAACTTTTCCTTTATCATTGTGAACATGTATTAATGCTGCTGCCTTATATATTTGGAATGGAATATATTTATTCAAGAAAAATTTAGATAACATCTTTGAGAATTTGTATTGTTGTTCTCTTCATTGCAAAGATCAAGAATGTGTACAGATTTTAAGATAGTCCTCTTGAAGAAAAGTTGATTCAGCCATTAATGTTTTGCCTCAGTTCTAAGTAGACTGCCATTAGAGTTTCAAGAAAAGGAAGTCGAAGGATGGAAATAGCAACATACTGTTTAAGCTATATTATAAATATCTTCTGTTTCCTAACTACCTTTGTGCTCCGCTCGTGAAGTAAAATGTCTTCAATTTCTGTGTTATTTTTATGACAATAAAAGATTTTCCTGGCAATATAGCATAATCTGTATAATGGATAAAATTACAGAATTAACTTTATTGTTTACTGTCAAAGTTGAGATCCCAATTTAAATGTTAGACGAATAATATTGTTGTTATTGGTGGACAAAGAAGTTGTGTTTATTTGATTGTCTCATAGCCTATAAATATGCTAAGACCCACATCGGTTATATGTATTTACCTTTTCCAGTTTTCCTTTGTGGAATTATGTTGGTGTAGAAGAAACCATGAATGGGTTTCAATTGATGATGTCCTGAGAATTAAATGATCTTCACGAACATTGTACTTTAAATGTTTGGTGAATAGGCTGGTGTCATCTGCAGATTATTAAGCATGCTGGATATCAGCTTGTCTTAACTATGCAGGATATATTTTGGGTATGTTTGAGCCCCATTTTTGGTAGAATATTTGTAATAGTGATTTTTTAAGAATGTTTGATTAAAAAGTTGGGAAATTTTTTGTGTTTACATGTAAAATTATTTTTATTGTGAGAAAATGAATTTTGGGAAAAAGAGTTTTTAGATAATGTAGCTCAGATAGGAGCTTTATCAGTCACACACAGTCTTGAATATGTATATTGATGAAAATGTGAGTAAGAGCACATTTTTCCTTGATTAAAAGCACCTTTTAGGTGATGCATCTACTAGTGCCTAAAAAGGGACCTAAAACACAAACAAACATACAATAAATGTGGAACTTCGAGAATATTGAATGCCTTGTGGTTATCTTGTCTAAGAGACACTGGTTTTATATTTTTTTATGATAGTGGTGGATTCCTCTTACGACAAGAGAGAACTTATTGATACTGTTCTAGAAAATAATATTTGAAATCTTGATTGGTTAGACTCCAAGGGTATGTTTGGTACATAACATTGGACATGATCGGAATATGCAATGAATAAGTTTTTAATACTCTATGGTCCACTTACTGAACATACAATGAAACTTTTTGGTCTGTGTGTTTTGGCATCGAGTATTTTTACCTCTTGATTAAAACCTTATCAAGGGATGTTATCTTCATTGGAGATCGTTCTGGAAAAGTCGCACGGTTTGTGCTCGATTTGTTTTGAGTTGTTTTTCTCTTTGGGGGAGAAGTTTATTTGCCCTTGGCTCCAAGGTGTTGGGACTTGTTGGTGGCCTTTACAACATTAAGCCCCCGTTTGACACCCGTTAATTTCTCATTCTCATTCTTCATTTCAAGTTTTCAACTACACATTCTTCAAATAAAATAATATTACACACAAATCAAAAACATTTCATCACTTTTTCACCACACATTTTCACATCAATCACTATTCCAAAATTTCTATTCTCCTCAAAATTAGATTCAAAGACAAGCTTAGCTTTGAGATATCAGTTGAATATTTGACTGCTAAAGCTTAAAAGAATCCCTCCAATCTTGCAAACTTAATAGCCAAGCTATTAGGCTCGATTCATTAAGAGCGCAGTTAAGTTGGGCTTACTGGATAATAGCATTTGAGTTAGGTTGTGCTTGATACGCTAATGCACATTGCTAATTCTAGAGAATGTTAAGGATTAGAGATCTATGAAATATTTGTCTATTATTATATTAAGTTCAGCATGCTAAGCCTTGTTTGGTGGGGATTAAAATCGGATTTTTAATAAATTTTTATAAAAGTTGATGAAATGTGTGGTTGAAAAGTTGTAGGTGTGGTTAATATTAATTGTTGATTTTGACTTAAATTAAAATTTGGATTTCAATCAAACAGGGCTAAATCTGTCGTAGATAATGCTGTACCCGAATAAAAGAGGAAGGCATGTGAGATGTTCATGCATTGTCCTACTCAGTTAAGAGATTGGGTAGGACTGAAATAATTAAGAAAGAAAGATACATGGAATACTTATCTGATATCTATCGACTAGTCTATTATTGATGGTAAAAATTTTGAACTATTAAAAATTAACTAATATATAAGGTCTTGAACTACTCTTCTTCACAATCCTAATATTTTAATATGGTACTTCAAGACTATGCCCTTATTATTTGAAATTATAACTTTCGGAATACTATTTTTTTTTGAAGAACGTGTGGTTGAAAAAGAAGAAAAAATTTTCGAATTAAAAAATATGGTATCAAAACTCAAAAATTTGAAACAAGAAATTAATTTGACCTATCTAAAGCCGCTCATATTTGGCTTTCATTAAATTTTAATTTATTTTTCTCTTTCCTTTTATTAAACATCCATTCTCTTAATAAAATAATATTACGCATAAATTCAAAAAAATTCTTTACTTTTTAACCATACGTTCTTTAAAAAATACTATTCCAATTTTTTTTTTCAAATAATGCTGCTCAAACAATGTGTGGTTAAATTTCAAGATTCGCTCTCAAATAATCCATCATGATGAAGTATTTTAAGATAAATTTCACATGACAATAATATTCTCTTGACCTAATTACTCTTAATAAAATTAACATTTTAACATGAAACTTCCAAGACTCAAGTTTGTAGGGGGCGATGAACATGATTGGTTCTATTTTAAAAGTTATAAAATTAAAATGGATAAAGGAGAGAAGATATTTAAAACATAGTTGTCAAATTCAGTTATAAGGTACAATTAAGCTACTCAAACATGAATAGTTGACAGGGTTGGATGACAGGTGCTGCATGTCAGCAACAGTGTGATTCTTTTTTTTTTTAAAAAAAATTGTCCAATAAATATTTGACACGTGTTTTCTATTTTTAAATCTCGTCAAATGCCCGTATTTGCGTAGCAAGATTCACATATAGGTGGGCAAGTTGACTTATACTTTAGTTTGTTCACCCAAGTAATAAATAATCATTACGAACACGTCTTCTACGGATTTGAGGAAGCTATGCAAAATTATTTAATAATAAACAGTATCGAATAAAAAATATGAGAATTTATATCGATCTATGTCATGTGAAAATCCCAAAAAATGACGATGTCAAAGTTTGAGCTTCTTAAATTTGCAACTCTTGTCATAGTTAAAAATGTTGAAACTTTTTAAAAAAATAAAATAAAATTACGAATTAGGAGGGAGATGACTCTGCAAACACAAGTGAAGTACACAAAAACATTTGAGAGATATGAACAAAATGAACCCCACAACTTTGAGAGGAATGCTCTCATATCTTTTAACTAGGAAAGCAGCATGTACCATGAAGTAGATACTATTTCTTAAAAGTCACGATGTATAAAGTTTTGACTTATGCTTAATGTTTTTCGAAGGAACTGGCATGTACATATATATGAATTATGACAACTATTAAAAACTTAAAAAGATAAGATTAAACGACTTTTAGCATGGTATAAAGGGGGCCTCAAATTTTTTTTGAAAGCCCAAAACAATTTTTCCCTTACGCTTGATATTAATATAAATTTTAATTTCAATTTTACTGCCAATCTTTTTTATT
This sequence comes from Fraxinus quadrangulata, assembly GCA_903798255.1. Taxonomy (NCBI): domain Eukaryota; kingdom Viridiplantae; phylum Streptophyta; class Magnoliopsida; order Lamiales; family Oleaceae; genus Fraxinus; species Fraxinus quadrangulata. The sequence continues at coordinate 81,645 of CAIGRB010101024.1, forward strand.
TTGAAAGTACATTTAGTTTTTAACGGAAAATGAATAATTTTTAATAAAGAAAAATAACATAAATTAGCTTGATTTATGGAACATTTCAAAACTAATTAACAGGCAGTTTAAAAAATTAAGGAACTTATAAATTTCAAGAAGACTAATTAGCTACAATAAGATATTTTTTGGGTTGTTTTATATAATACGTATTATATAT
>CAIGRB010101071.1:19658-57721 GCA_903798255.1 Fraxinus quadrangulata
AATTGATTTATCGAATATAAAAAAAAATAGATTTTTATTCAATTCTTCGGTTCTTGGTCTAGAACTGAGAACTGAACCAAACCCGTCGGTTCTCGATTTAGATACCCGTTCGAGTTTTCAATTTTAGAAAAACTGCTAGGTTCGGTTCGATTCCGATTCGGTTCAATTCAGTCTTTTTGCCCAGCCCTCATATCCATTTTTTTTAAAATCAACTTTAAATTTTCATGTGGTAATTCAATGCAATTAAGCCCCTATTTGTTTGCCATTTTCCCCTTAATTCTTAGAATTTTTTTTGACTGTTGGTGGGCCAACCTGGGCCCCACCATAGTGATGAAAAATCAAAAAAATGGCTAAAGTGGAATCTCAACGGTCATAATTCTCATTTTGTCAGGCAAATACTGGACAACAAACAGGGGCTAAATATGATATCAATTCAAACACATTTATTGTCGTCTTATTGTCACGAATATATAAATTTAAATTTCGGTGAAAGAAGTAATTTGCTTTATTCGTGAGAGAGCGAATGGATCCACATCGTAACTAGTAAGTTACTTTCTTTCTCAAACACGTATGAATCATCTAGAGTGTTGTGCCTTTCGCTTTATCCAACGTACATTGAACCATGTGATGAAGATTATAGTAAGTTATATCAACTTTGTGCAGAATGTATGTCCTTTCAAAGATAGTACTTTGCAATTTTGCATTGTATTAGCACAACATGGACCAGTCAAGTTACTAGGAATATTGAGTTGCTGGTAATAGACGAAATTCCAGTCCACATTCGCTAAAAGTAAAAGGAGAAACGTAAAGCGTTACTTATAGAATTACAAAGAAAAAGGTCAAAAAGCTCTCGTAATGCTCGATGCACGTCATATGAACAAATTACTCATTACGTGTCTAATAAATTCTTTTTCACCAAGTAATATGTCACACTATCATCTTCTCTCTCTCTCTCTCTCTCTCTCTCTCTCTCTCTCTCTCTCTCTCTCACGTGTCATAAAAACCCTTGTTTACGAAGCAATTTGTCATACAATTTGTTGGTAAATTAATAAAAATTTAACGTGCACTAATTCATATTCTTTTATAGTAAGTAAAAAAATTGGACATAATTTTGACTTATTTGAATAAATGGAATAAAACAAAAATTAAAATGGCCAACGTAAGGGTTCTTTCTACTTAAGACGATAATCTCCCGCACTATTCCTGACAGTCTTTCGACGCTTGTCTTCCAAGATATGACGACATCGACCTGTAATAGTAACACTCCAAATTATAAGACTTGATAAACCTACTAATGTTTTGATCTTTCTATACTGGAGGATTAAAATGCAAGAAAATAATATTTGAGACTGAAATGCAAAATTCGGAACAGTGTAGGAATGAAGGAATATTATTTTGCAAGAGAGAAAATTGGATATGACTTCGAATGAAGAAAATCCAGCGTATGAGGGCCAATTTATAGAAATCGAACAGTTGTGTCCAAAATATACAACAGTCGAAAATTTGTCTTGAACAGACAGTTTAACAGACAAACCATCAAATTTTAGAAACGTGTCGTACACAGAAAATTTCGAGGAAATAAATAAATAATATAATTAAATATACATTATAAAATATAATAATATAATTCAAATATTATTTTACTAAAAAATATATACTAACTTGAGCCAAGCTCAAACCTAGGACCACGACCCCTACACGTGCCGAGTCAGCCCGATCGATCGATCAGACGACGATGATGCACGCGAGTGTGAATTTTGGCACAACCTACAATATTTAGGTCATGTTGACCTATGGTTATCACAACAAAAATGTTATTCGTGTTTTCTAACAATTGGATTTAAGCGATAATAGTCTTCAAAGTATTCAAAGACAAATTGGTCGATCGTCTCTAAGAGATCATAATAAAGACTATCAAGCTACAAATCGGACTCGCAATGAAGGTTAAGATCACAGTCAAGCATTCAAGTCAAATTCTTCCAGACAAGAGTGTAAAGTCAAACGTCAAAGAAAGATCATAGACTAGACTTTTTTGTTCATACGTAAATGTACTAACACTTTGATATTTAGCAACGAATGATTAAAGTTCTAAAACAATTTTATGCACCACAATTTTGATAAGTGCTTACATAAAATGTTTTGATCAAAGTTAAGATTATTTTTTAATGTGATACTCGAACTTAGATCATATTTTAAAATACCACTTACCTTGAAAAATGAGTTGAAATCGCATTTCAAAAGTTCTTATTTTTCAAAACATTCAAATTGAATCAAACGAAGTAAAAGCGAACGTCCAACGCAAACTGGCGAATGTTCGAAGATTGAAATGGTCGAATTTTTTGACCGTTCTGATGTTCGACGTCCAACGACTAGTTTCGTGCGTCCCAACATTAGGCAAACACAGATCACTCATCCGATCTCCAAGAAATATTTGCTTTTTGAACTCTATAAATAGCATATCTTTTTGCATTCATTGCAAGAGTCTTTAAGTGCATTAAATAGAGAAATTCTTGAGCAAAATTATTTGTGCTTATATCTTATTTATTTTATTTACTTATACACTTCGAAAAACTTTAATTGGTTGAATCAAATTTTAAAAATTGTCACACCCATTCAAACTTTTCTCATATAACACTTGAGCTATCATTTATTGCTATTCATTGAAGTGTTAGTCTTTTTTAGTATTTAATTCATTTATATCATTTATTAAGAAAGAATCTTCATTGTAAAATTATTATTCGAACTAGTGGGTCATATTGAGATTTCTTGAAAACTCAATATTGTATAAGGATCGATACTTCTTATTTGTAAGTCATTGGAAGCGTTGTAAGTATTTAGATTGCACCATAAGTCAATCAATATAATGAAAGAATTTACTCATAATGAATAGCTTGATAATGGAGGAGTAGATCATTGGTCAGATAGAACCTCCACAATTATGTTTGTATTTTTTCTTTTCTTTTACTTACAATTATTTCATCTACGCTTATTATTTGATTGATCTATTTGATTAATTTTCAAAAAAGTTTCAAAAATCATTTTACCCTCTCTTGATTATTCTTGGGCTTTCAACTTCTCTCCCCTTCAGAGACTAGAGGTATTTACAAAAAAACACTTAGGATCCGTTTGATTGTAACAAATTTGATGAAAAATGTCACATTCGAGGAAAATAAATTCCAATTAGACCGTTTGATTGTAACGTGAAAATAAAATCGAATTTCAAAGTACAACCACTTTAAACTGTTTTTTCTTTGTTTTCATGGAAAATGAATTCTTATGAGTTTGGTGGGTTTTTATTTTCCAACTAATAGGGAATTGAAATTCCTTTCTACCTTTACCTATCAAACGGACCCTTAATGTTGAGATAATCTTGAGAAATCATTATAAACATGGACTAAAACATAGATACTACAATTTCAAAAATTAATACCGAATGAAATACGGTGTAAATATTTGATAGTAAAAAGACGCGAAATTAGAATTCTTTCAAGCTTCAAAACAAATCAAGTCCAAACAAGATTAAAGGTTGTTTCAATTACCTTTTTTTTCCCCAAGTTTTCTTTCCCAAATCTGAATTATCAACAAAAATCTACAGTTTTTTATGTTTATGATTTTGATTCTTCTAGTTATATTTTATTTGATTTTAATGTTGTTGAGGGTTTTTTTTTGTTATAGTATATATGAAATTTCATATGTACATTAATAATTTTGAGTTAGTATATATTAAAATACAGATTGGTATGAATTAGATTGAATTAATATATATGAAGAATTAATTTTGGATCAAATCAAGCGGCAATAAATGCAAGGTGTTTGTAAAAAATGAAAATAAAAAAAGTAACTTTATTTATCACATATATCAATAAAATTCACAGTTTATCTCATTTGAATTTCCTTGGAGGAATTAAATTAATGCATACATGCGTGATTTTGAAAATTTAAATATGAATATGAATTCAAGTCTTATTTTACATTAAAAAGTGACATGATGTAATACTTTATATATTAACATTTGAAAGTAACATTCTTTGTTACTTTTTTCGAAAAAGGTTGCAATCTATCTCATTTGAATCAATTAAATAGATGTATACATGTGTGTTTATAAAAAAAATTAAAATGAATATGAACATGAATTCAAACCTTGTTTTACATTAAAAAAAGTGACATGATATAACACTTTATTTGTGTTTTTGCATGAGTTAACTGTCGAGGCAAATGGAAACAAGATAACGAATATATGGTGACAAAATTATTGAAATTGTTGTCCCAATGGACATGCAACAACCATTGTTAAGTGACATATCATATTACTTTTTTAAAAAGTTAAATTTTAATATTGTTAAAAAGAAATTAAGCTATCATTGTGTGATTTGATCAATAAAATAACTGAAGTATCCTTAGATTTAGATATAAACCAAGTTTGGCAACAATTTTATGAAGTTCAAAGGATACTTCACTTTTTATTAAAAAAGTTAAAAAAAGTGCTGCAAAAAAAAAAATCATATAATTTTTTCATGAAAGTGACATATCATATCCCTTTAAACCAATATTCATGTTGTATGATTAACTTTTAATCTTATATATTAAAAAAAGAAGAGACTATTAAATGAAAAGTGACAGAAATTAATAAAAGTGACAGAACTCAATAAAATTGACAAAATCTCAAAAAATTCACAAAATCTAAAAAAGTGACAAAATCAATTTGTAGGACTCTAGGATTTTAGCCGTAATTAATATGGGATTTTCATTTCTAATTAAATTTAACGGTATTAATTTAATATTTTACTTTTTGAGCTATGTACCTAATTCCCCCCCAAAGACTATTGATACTTATTGGTGCCCAAATCTAAGTGTCAAATTTGAGTAATATAAAGTGATTTCAATTCTTCTAGTTTTCCTTCGTGGGATTGAGAAATTGCTAATTTCCTACCAATTATCATTTTCAATTCTTTCGACTTTAATTGATATCTTTTGGCCTTAATTTCCCATTCACACAAAATCGATTTTGAGAAAATGAATATACTATGTAGATCTACTTACGGAATAGAACACACTAGGCTAAAGTAATCTTTCTTCCGATTATCGGTACCCACTCAAATAACTGATCAAACGTTGGTCGAACTAACTATTCAACCAATTTTTATAACAATTCCCCACATGAATGAAAAATAATGCAACAAACTATGCTGACCCTATCACAGAGATCAAGCGAAAAGTTATTTCAATGGGACAAGTACCTTATCGGTTTAAACCTTCCGTAGTAGAATAATATTTGATTTAATTGGCTGATCAGTGAACGCAATATCTTGAACTATCGACCATTGATGTAAGCTAAGCAATAGTACCCACATAATAACCTCTCAAATATTAGGGATTTCTTACTGTTGTGTTTATTTTGGCACTGAACAACCTGAGTTTCATAAAAGAATTCAACTCTTGAAACATTCTCATGAAGAGACCCAACTTCATACTTATATAGGTGATCTTCTATTAAGAGTACCTTCCATATTCCTTTTTATTTGTCCAAGATTTAGGAATCATTAAAATATAACTTAACCTTAAACTTTATGCAGATATTACTTTCTTATTATAATAATGGGTGGGAATTAACTTAGGGATGACAAAAAAAACCTGTTAAACCCGACACCTGTTGGTCCCCGCCTCAAACGGGGATGGGGATTACCCGCTTAATCGGGTTTTGGGTTGGAGACTGGTCGAGGAAATTTACCTCGTGTCGGGGACGAGACGGGGATGGATAATAAGGTTCCCACCTTGCCCCGCTCCGCTCCGTTTAATTCAATGATAAACATAAACTGTAAACAAACTTTAATTAAATGATTAATGATACAAACAAGTTACTAGTGGGCGGGGCCAAGGCCCAACTCCCAAGACCCATTATAAGTTATCATCCAAAGCAGAATGGAATAATCTTCTTGCCAGAACCATTACCAAATTTTAGAATATAGACGTGAGGCGATGATGGTTGAACATTTTTTTCAATTTCATCATTCACACAGAAGCGGCGCTAGAATTTATTCAATTATTCTCTTCTCAACTTCCACTATCGATGACTTATATGGTAGAAGGTTACATAATATTTTTATCGAGTTTTTTCATTAAAAAATAATGAAGAAAAGGCAAATGGGGTGGTAAACGGGGCAGAGACCTTGACTCGCCCTGCACGGTCCCCTAACCCGCTCTTGACACGTCCCTGACTTAAACGAGTATGGGGGTGGGGGGGTACGGGGGCTAGTAATTATCTGGGGGACGGGGATGGGGAGGATGCCCTGACCCATACCTACCTCGTTGCCATGCCTAAGTTAACTTTCAAGTGCTCATAGAATCTTCATAACTTGGTTATCCAATTGAATCAAGATCTTAAGATTTCTAGTCAGCAAGGTTGCATTACCATTACAGAGATCCTTACATAATAGGTTTTTAGATCATTCCCCTTGATAGACAGTTTACTCGATCTCTTGGAAAGCCTTTATTAAGTGGATTCATGCGATTCTACCTAGATTTTACATAATCTACGAAAATAAAACCATTTTAGATCAACTATTTAATTGTATTATGTCTTCGACGAATGTGTCGAGACTTACCATTATACATAATACTCTGTACTCTAACGATAGTCGTCTGACTATCACAATGCATACTAATTGCAGGCATATATTTATGCCAATATGGAATATCTTCTAAAAAAATTACAAGTCATTCTGCTTCCTCTCCAACTTTATTTAAAGTTATGAACTCAGATTTCATTATGGATCAATCTATACATTTTTTTAGAAGACTTCCAAGATATGGTTGAGCCATATACGGTAAAAATATAATTACTAGCAGACTTTGAATCTTTTGTGTCTGATATCCAATTAGTATCTCTATATCTTTCTAATACAGTTGGATATCTAGTATAATATAATCCAACATTTGAGATGTATCGTAGATATCTAGGAACACTAATCAATGCCTTCCAATAGTCATCACCTGGGTTACTTGTAAATCTACTAAACTTGTTCACCATATAAGCAATATCTAAACACTTACAATTCGTAATATACATTAGATTGCCTATTAATCGAGAGTACTCCAACTGAGATATGAGTTCCCCTCTATATTGGTCAAATGTAGAATTAAATCTACCAGAGTTTTAAATGGACTTTCACCATACATATAAAACTTCTTAAGTACAGTTTCAATATAGTAAGATTGAGATAGAACAAGTCCCTCAAACGATTTAAGAATTTCAATTTATAATATTATATCCGTCACACCCATATATTTTATGTCAAAATATTTTTTTAACATTTTCTTGGTAGTCATTATGATATCATGATTACTACTCATAATTAGTATGTAATCAATGTATAGACATACGATTACATACGCACTTGGTGTAGTTTTATTATTAACATATTTATCACACTCGTTAATCTTAAAATCATTTGAACACATAGTTTTGTAAAATTTTACATGTCATTATTTTGGAGCTTATTTCAGTATGTATAATGACTTAACGAGTCTATACACCATTCTCTTCTATCCAGAAGAAATGAACTCTCAAATTGTTCCATATATATTTTTTCTTATAACTCACCATTTAAGAAAACTATTTTAACATCCATATAATGGATCTCCAAATTATGCATGTTGAGAATGCAATTAATAATCTAATAAATGTTATCCTTTTTACAGTTGAGTATGTATTCAAAAAATTAAGACGTTCTTTTTGTATAAATCATTTGTTTACCAATCTGGCCTTATATTTATAAATTGATCTACTAGTTTTTACTTTTCTTTTGAAAATTCATTTATAACCTAATGGTTTGTTATCAGTATGAGATCTACCAACTTTCAAGTATGATTTTATATAATAGAATCAATTTCATTATTAATAGCCTTATTCCAAAATGGAGCTTCTGGACATGACATTGCTTCATTGAATATCTTAGGCTCATTTTTTTTAACAAATAAGTTAAAAAATTTGGACCAAATGATGTTGTTGTTTTGGTTATCTTACAATGTTTTGATTTTTCATCACTTTGATAACTACCAATTTCAGTATCATATGTTTATTTTTATGAATTCGTCTCTTTTATACCCTTACAAGGAAAAATGTCCTAAAAAAATACACCATTTGCGATTCAAAGATGGTATTCTCATGTACATCCAGAATGTGTGACTTATGTACGATGAATTGATATATACTATTGTTATTAGCATATCCAATAAATATGTAGTCAATAGTTTTAAGCCATATTTTAATTGTTTAAGATTTGGTATTTTTACTTTAACCAAACACCTCCATACCTGTAAGTATTTGTATTAAGGTTTATGATATTTCCATAACTCGTAATGATTTTTATTCCTATTTTGTGTAATATTTTATTAAGAATGTGGTTAGTTGAGAGAATTACTCAGTCCCACAAGTTCTGAGGTAAATCAGAACTAATGAACATATCGTTTATCATATCTGTAAGAGTACAATTTTCGATTTTAGCAATACCATTCGACTGAAATGAATAATAAGTTGTAATTGATGAATAATTCTAGAGTCTGAACAAAAATTTTCAAACGATGCTCTACATTCTCCACCTCTGTCACTATGAATAATTTTTATTCATTTACTAAGTTGATTCTCAACCTCAATTCTGTTTTGTTTAAATGTTTCTAAGGTCTTGTCTTTGCTTCTTGGCAAATAATCACGTCAATATCTTATGCACTCATCTATAAAAGTAATAAAATACTTTTTACCTCCTTTCGTTTGCACAAATTTCAATTCACAAATATTACTGTGAATTAATTCTGAAGGATTTGAGTTCCTTTCAACTGAATGAAACAATGTTTTCGCTAACTTAGCCTCTCACATATTCTGCACTTATGATTTTAATCAAATAAAACAAAAAGCAGTGGAGCTAAACTTACTAATTTTTTATTAGCATTAACATGTCTTAATCTATCATGCCATAAATTAGAAAACTCAATCAAGTAAGTAGAGAATTTATTTTTATTAATATCAAAATCACGAAATAAAAGCATTACATTTATAGCCCATGGATAAATATCCCATGCACAAACATTCCATTTTTTGTGAATACAAATTTATCATACTCAAATACTAGCTTAAAACAATTTTTACTCGACAAAGCTCTGGATAGCAAGTTGTTGTGTATGTTTGAAACATGCTACACATCAATGAAGGTTATTTCTTTGCCCGATGTCATCTTTAGCACTATTTTACCAAGATCAATAACATTTGATGTTGCAAAGTTGCCCATGAATAGTTGTCTTCCATTGATGGGGTGTAAGATGAAAAGATTTCCTTATCAACACAAATGTGATGAGTAACTCCAGTCTATAGACCATTTTCTCAGATTGTCCACCATGTTTGCTTGAAATACAGCAGCTGAGAGCATTATTTCATACACAACGTTAGAAAATTTGTCCTTCTCAATTAAGTACACTTGGTCCTTTTTGTTATGGTTTTCCTGTCGCCAGTCTTTCATGATGTGAGCTGGCTTATCGCAGTTATAACATTCTTCTTTAAATTTATTGGCCTTACTATTTTGCTTTCCATTACTAGAGTGTTTCCTTTTCTTGCTAATATTTGACTTCACCAAATTGATTTTAGCTTCCATGTGTAGTTTTCCAGATTTCTTTTCAAAATTTTGATTGCCTTCCTCAATTCAATCTTACAATAAGATCTTCAATTCCTATTTTCTCGTGTTTGTGTTTAAGGTATTTTTTGAAATCTTTCATATTTGTGGTAATTTCTCGATAAATGTGGCAACCTGAAATGACTCCTTGAGCTTCATTTCTTCTGTATGTATCTCGTGCACGATAATCTGTAGATCTTGGACTTGATTTATTATTGTTTAGAATTCATCATTTTGAAGTCTTAAGAATTTGCCAACCACGAATTTCTTCAGTCCAATATCTTCCATTTTACACTTCTTTTTTCAAAGACTCCCATAGTAATTTGACTATGTTGACCGAACTGTATATGCTATGTAATGTGTTGTCAAGACAGTTTAGATGTAATTTCCGCATAAGAAGTCATTGTGACTCCATACATCGAATGTTGTTTGTCTTTCAGAATTTGTTTCATCCTCATTAACGGTTGGAGCATTTTCACTCAAAAATTTCGTCAAATTCAGAGTTGTGAAATATAACATCTTTTGTTGTCATATTTTAAAATCCATTCCCGTGATTTTTTGACTTCTCTCCATGAGCATTGTTAGGGGATACGACAATTGTAGAATTATTTGTCATAATTTAATAAAATTTTAGAATATAATTAGCACGTAAATAAACAAATTATCATCTTGATATTGTTGAAAAAATAATATGAATTTAACGTGTACTAATTTATATTCAAGATAACTTTATAGTAAATAAAAAATTGGGCAGAACTTTGAATGAACGAAATTAAACACGAATTAAAATAGTTGAGGCAAGATTTTCACTCTTCTCCTTAAAACAATAATGTCCTGCATTGGTGCTGACTGTCCTCCGATACTCATCTTCCATGATACAAAGACCTCGACTTGTCTTCTATTCTTTGAAATAATGCATGAATGAAGTAATATTATTTTGCAATAGAGAAAATCGGATACGATTTGGAATGAAGAAAATCCAATTTATGGAAGCTAATTTATAAAAGTGAAAAGTTATATCCAAAAGACACAACAGCTGAAAGTTGTGTCGTGAATAGAAACAACTTGACATTTTAGTTAACGAATTGTCGGATTCTATAAGATGCCACGCGCCGCACATAGAAATTTTCGGAAAAATAATTAAATATTATTTTATCAAAAAATATATACCAACTTAGCCCAATCTTACTATCATGTAGGTATCTATCCTTCAAAGACTATTGATATACTTGGGGCAAAAATCCAAATGTCAAACTTGAGCAATATAAAGTGATTTCAACTCTTCTAATTTTTCAACGTAGGATTGGCAATTATCCATTTTCTCACTAATTATTATTCCCAATTTCTTTCAACTTCAAGTGACAAAATTTGGGCATTTATTTCTCATTCACTCAAAATTTATTTTGAGAAAATAAATGTACTACGTTGATCTAATTGCGGAGTAGAACACATTTGCCCTTTCGTCCAACTATCGGGATCCACTCAAATAATTGGTCAAAAGTTGGTCAAACTAACTATTCAATAAATTTTTACAACACTAATATCTTCTATAAACGTGGATTGCAATCCATGAAATATAGGTTTGTTTAATTGTGAAAGTTGTGGAAAAACAAAGCAATGGCTTTGATGAAGGTAACTGGAAAATGGAAAAAAATTAAACACTTATAATTTCTAATGTAAAAAAGAATGACATCAGAAAAGTCACAAAACGTGAAGAAAAAATTGAGGATGACAGAAAGACTCGGTCTTTCTCTCACATCAGCTTAATTCTTTTCATCATCTGTCTGTCTGAAGAAAATGTGTATATAATCAAGCATTTTTAGTTTCCCTTGCCCAATACACACACTCGTGTATATAAATTAACGAGCATTTTTAGTTTCGTTTGTCCTATACCCACATTATGGAGATTCACCACGACTTTGGAGTATCGTTGATCTTAAAAATATGCATATCTTTTTGTGCCAACAAATCTCCTACTACGTCATTGCCTGTTTACCTATATGTTTCCTGCACACTTGAACACCAACATTTAAACACCAAGACCCCTGCTTCGAAAAAAAGGACCGACGATCGCTGCTATTCCGATAGATCAAGACAACTGTCGATACAAGTTATATGAGGAATTACTGGTAAAGAGACATAGAAGAAGAGATTTGACTAGAGTGTCTGTACCTTATCATTATCTGTGCATGGCTATTTATAGGGAAATAGTTCATGTGTGAAATTAGGTTATTATGTTGTAGCCCTAATTCCACGTGGTGTGTTGTCATTCGCCCGTAGAATCTTGAACGAGTTAGGGTAAACTCTCCTTGATGGATCTGATACCTGGTGAGATTGTATTTCCTTGTGGAGATCGATTTCCTAATTCATTGAGTTCCTCTTCTTATTTTCATTTTTAGGAGTTGATAGGGCAAAATTTTAGGGATTGATGTTGCCGTTTTCTTATAGAGTTTATTCTCATATAACCATTATCTCCTTGTTTATAGACCCTTTGACTACGACAAAGGGTCAAACCTCGGCTGGAGGCGTTAGTTCACTACGGGCCTCGTTGCACCATCCGGATAGGGGTTCAATGCAGGAATTGACTCTACCACCTATTACTATGAAGAACGTAAGTGATGAAATATTACTTCATGTGCCGATGCACGTAATTTGGTTCTTCCCATGTGGGTGAAGAACATAGGCGAGCATCGAACACGTGGCATGCTGACACTTGCTCACGTGAAGTTCATTTGCCCACGAATTTTAGATGGATCCAGGATGTGACAAGTCTTACATAGCAATGATCCGCCCTTTAGGAAACGTTTCAATCCCATGAATTTTTTGGAAGGTATACGCCTCACTTCACCCCTACCCACTCTAGGACGTGCCAATGCATGCACGTATATTTGCATCTTTGTGATATATTTCTAGATAGTTAATTAACTCACTTTAGACAAAACTTTAAGAACAAAATTTATACGGTCGAGTCTACTGAGCGTTGTAATAAACATGCTTCTCACGTTTCAAGAATTGCCAAAAGAAGTTCTCGATGATTATGTTATCAAGCGATGTGTTTTGTTAATACTAATGAGTCTACATCCCCAACTTGATAAATGTTGGTTGGGATGCCGATAAATAATTTAACACAATTGGATATTAGGCTCATCAAATTAATTTCTAAACTATTACTATTGAGAACAAGGTGCTTCCCATTTCTTATAAAATATCTTAGGCCATAACATGTGATGTTTTATAATGCGTTTTGCTAACTGTCAATTTGAAGACAGTTTTATAAGCATTGAGGAAGAAATTAGTAGTTGAAAATAGTACATATTACACCATATTATATTGTCTATATTCTTACACTTCACAATATGCTGAAAAGTTAACTAAATTTCAAGATGCACTTATTAGCCTATTAGAAATTAATGAAATTTCATATACCAATTATAAATGATTCATCTCGTATTGATGTCTCAGAAAGACTAATTATTAGCATTATATAAATGACACGTATGAAGTGTTGTGATATTCGATTCTAAAGATTAAATTTTCGAAAAAAAGTGAGCAAATAAGGAAGATATTCTCATTTAGGAGGCACAATATATAGATATAACTAATTATAAAACCTCAAAAGAGGTTCAAGTACTTGAAATATATAAGGTAGAAATATCTCAATAAGTTATATAGTTATGAGAAAGAAATAAAATCGAAATAAAAAGTTATCGATAACACTTTTATACAGGATGTACCACTTCATATTATTAATACTGATGATATAAAATAAATTTGTTGAAACACATCAATCGAAAAAATGTTTGGCCAAATAAAGAAACACAATTCTAGCAAACTTGAATTTTCTAGATAAACCTGAAGTTTATGGACTTGGAGTCTAAAAATCTAAATGTGTATACTTATACTAAAAGTAAATGAGAAAAATGAAGTTATAACATATAGCACAAATCTCAACATAATGAAATGTTGTAAAATACCGTGATGGATACAATCACAAGTCAATATCTTGTTATCCCGATGATGCATGAATTTGAAATGCGGTTATAACCAACACAATTGGAATGACTATCAATATTATCCATGAAGGATTTAATATGTTTGAAACAATGTTTGAAACATATAATTCAAGTGATAATATCTAGAAGAAAGTAAATATGTACTATTTTTCATTGACCAAAGTTTTATCCCATTGAATTTTTCTTTTAATGTTTTAAGTACGACAACTTTTGTAGCTTATTCAAAGAAATGATGTGCTCCTTTTTCTTTATTAAGTTTGTTCCCACATGATTTTTTCGAATTAGTTTAACGAGGCATATTGGTTGTGTAATCAATGTTAATAGTATACAAAATATTTACCATCAAAATAATGAAGAGAGCAACAACAAAATTTGTTGTTTAACGGACTATCATGCTGGCTATAGTCAAACAAGGATATATGAATATCTTGTATGATGATGATATTACTTAAAATGATACGTCCTTGTTTGAGCCCCATTTTTTCAATCAAAATGCATTTTTGAATAGTGATTTGACCTCATTTCTATCACACATTCTTCATCGTAACATTATTGTAAAATACATTTTTTGAAAAAAAAAAAAATTGGACTCAAACAACCTCTATNATTCTTCAACTTAAAATTATTTTAAAATACATTTTTTTAAAAAAAAAAAAAAATTGGACTCAAACAACCTCTATAACAAAACAAAATGAAACATATTTCACAAGAATTATGATATTGAAGATACTAGGATGCAAGACACAGATAGATTGGACAACGACTTTCATTTATTGAAATCTAGGAAGTAGTAGTGCTCTTGTTCCTTAACTCAAGTTTTGTCTCTTTGAACTTTCTTGACAGTATTTTAATGAGATAACATTATATAACTTAGTTAAGTCTTACTTTTCGTACAAGTTTGTGTGTAGATCAATTTGTAACTCTCAAAATCCTATATAGTGAACATGGTTATAATAAAATATAAATTGAGTTTTGACTCTATCTTTTTATATACTTTTATAACGGTATAATTTTATTCTATGCAGAAATAAGGCATTATTAAGTCCATGTTTGGTGGCAATTATTTACCAAAAATAATATTTTGAATAGTAAATTTTTGTAAAATATATGGTTAAAAAGTAGGAAAAAATTTTGGGTTTAAGCGCAGAATATTTTATTGTCTGAATATGTGGTTGAAAATATGTATATAGAAAAAAGAGTTTTAATTTAAACGCTATCAAATGGGCTAAGTTTAAAAATAAAATTGTAAATATATTTTTAGTATTTATATTTATTTTAGCCAAAATCCCGTTAATCGTGCCAACTTTTAATTGATTTTATTTGATTTTAAATGGTAAGTGACATAATTTACACGTATGTATTATACAGGTATTATACAGGTCACAATTTATTTCAATGGTAGTTTTTAATCAAATTAGTTTACTTTGGTCACAACACATAAGTCACACGTGTGATTTAAAGAGGTAACACATTCTAAACATTTACCAAGCTACGCTTATCACTTGTAACGCATACATAATTATATTTATGCAGTCATATAAATAAAGTCGTACATAAATCTAGTTAAACTGCAATCAAAATATTATCACATTCACATAACACACTCGCGTAGACAGGTCACAAATGATACTTTTTTGTGCACGTGATGAAGGTACACTAATTACATTGTGTAAGATATATGGTGCCACAAAACGTCTCATCTAATGATAAATATGAATTACGTACGTGATCAAACTAATATCCCATAATTATAGGTCACAAATGATACTTTTTTGTGCACGTGATGAAGGTACACTAATTACATTGTGTAAGATAAATGGTGCCACAAAACGTCTCATCTAATGATAAATATGAATTACGTACGTGATCAAACTAATATCCCATAATGATTACCACGAAAACCACATAGATAGTGTTAATGGATAGAATCTCACATCAAATAAAAATGAAAATATAGACCAATTTATAAGAGTTTGAGCTACTTCTGTTAATAAGGTTGATATTTTAAGATGAAACTCCAAATCTTAACATGGTATCAGAGCTCACTAGACTCCAACGAGTAATTCGATCTGATTAAGACTAAAAAAAATTGAGCATACAGATTTCAAAATTGGAGTGCTCAAACGAGCCATTATCTTACGGGGAGATGTTAAGGGATAAAATCTCACATTGAATAAAGATGAAAATATAGACAATTTATAAAAGTTTGAGTTACTCATCTTAATAAAGTTGACATTTTAATATGGAACTCCAAATTTTAACAGATAGAGTCACAACGAAGAACAAATGTATTCAAATCCGAAGGCTATATTCACAGCTTAATAAATGATAAAAACATACATCCAAGAGTTTCAGATGACTTCTTATTGTGACCACGTACGCGTCAGTTTTGTAATCAATAGTAAATGATTTTTTATTGTGCCGACAAGGAGAATAATTGCATGATATGAATAATCAAATGGAGGTTGTAAGTGGTGACCGTTAATCAACGGTTTCTATTTGTGATTGGTTAGTACGGGTATGGCATGAAGAATTCCAACCTTTTTTCTTTTCTTTATTTCCAGAAAACTTAAAATGACGCACATTGTATTTGTTTAGCTATTTTTAGGATGGGAATGTGAGGAGAGATAAATCTCAATTATCCTTTAATAACAATTAATTAGGATCACATATATATTTAAAGAAATCAAGTATTATCTACTTCCCTATGAAAATAATGTTAGGAAAATTGTAAAAGTGCATTTATTATATTTCAATAATGTACCTTTTTACATGCATAAAATCGAACATAACTTCAACTTACCGAAATCAATTATATAAAGTAAAAAAGAGAAATGGGTTGATATGAGTTTGTACAAGAGAAGAGTTGAACTTTTTGCCGTTAAGGTGATAATGCCCCATGCGGTTGTTAATAGTTTTTCGGCATTCGTCTCCCAAGATACAACGATCCCGTAATAGAAGCACTCCAAATTATGTAGTCCAACGAACCTATTTATGTTTTGAACCCTCTTTATATGAAACTCGATTCTAAATAAATGTTCAAAATATTTTGAAGTGAATATGCATTAACTTGATAATGCAATGATAAAAAAATGAATGAATGAAAACAAACACATAGGGTCTATATATAGTTGTTGAAAAGTTGCTTCTCAAAAGACACAGTCCATGGAAGAGACACAATTATTGAAAAATAATAATGCTAAAAGTCACAATTTTTTATATAGAAAGACACATTTTCAGCTAAATAATTGTCTAAAATATTTCATAATATTCCACGTAATTTTCCAACAATTCACGTATTTAAATGACTTAAATTTGGGTTAATTTCGTTCACCAAATAATAATTTCCACTTAAATAATTAAGAATTGGTCAAAACCAACTTCACATACAAATTTTCAACAGTCCCCCATATGAATGAAAATTTATGCAAATGATATGGAGATGCTAAAGAAAGTTCGAGCGAAAAACTATTGCATCTGGATAGAAACCTTATAGGTTTGAATATTTTGTAGTGAAATGTTATCGGATTTACTTGTCTAATCAGTAAACACGATGTCTTGAATTGTCAGTTGTTGATATAAACCAAAACAATAGTACTCACACAATAACCTCCCTAACATTTTTGTATTCTCATTATTTTGTTCATTTTGGCTCTAAACAACTTTTGAGTTTCATAAATGCTTTTAGAGAATTCAAGACTGGAAACATTCTCTTAGAAGCGGCACCACTTCAAATTTATATAAGTGATATTCTATTAAGAGTACATGTCATACCTTACTTGGTTTGTTCAAGATATATGAATTATTAAAAGTACAATTTATCCTAAAACTTTTTGTAGATAACACTTTTCTTACATAGGAATGTGTAGAAGTGAACTCCCAAGTGTTCATTGAATTTTTCGTAACTTAGTTGTCTCATTGAACTAAGATCTCGAGATCTCTAGTCAACAATGTTGGGTTATCATTACAAATATTCTTACATAGTAGGCTTTAAGCACATTCTCTCATACTTGATCTCTTGGAAAACAAATTCTTAGTGGATTCACGAGTTTACACCATTTGAAGTCAACTATTTTATGGTATGAAGTCTGACGAATATGTCTAGACTTACTACTATGATTAGCTATGTATCTTATTAAGTCATTGTTTGATTCTCATTTTTTTAAAATATATTTTTTCTTTCTTCTTTTTAACTACACATTCTTCAATAAAATAATATTATATACAATTCAAAAAAATTTCTTTCATTTTAACCACATATTTTCCATCAATTTACTATACAAAATGCATTTTATATTAAATATGAGGTTCAAATAGACACTAAATATAGCTAGCCATCACAATTAATTCATTTAATAGATACATATAGTCACCAATTAAGAAATCTTCCCATAAATATATGAAGTTACATTCTTTTATATAACTTTATCGAAAGCTATATCATCTTCCAAATTGCAATTTGATTGGAGGATTTCTAACACATGACTGCATTGGTC
This sequence comes from Fraxinus quadrangulata, assembly GCA_903798255.1. Taxonomy (NCBI): domain Eukaryota; kingdom Viridiplantae; phylum Streptophyta; class Magnoliopsida; order Lamiales; family Oleaceae; genus Fraxinus; species Fraxinus quadrangulata. The sequence goes on from CAIGRB010101071.1 coordinate 37,827, forward strand.
ATAGTAAAACAATTTTACTAGTGGATTTTGAATAATTGATAATAGGTATTCAATTTACATCGTAGAACCATTATCAATTATAATGCAATTCAATTTATGAATATTCTTCAAATATTCTAATACCATTATTGCATATTCGATAGCAATGCAATAAATGATTTTGTTCTCTTTTTAACAACTTTTAGTTTAGGGTACTTCATCTTTGTAAACCCCATACTTCTAAAATTAGTACAAGAGTTTTCTACCTTTCTATCTTCATAGAAATTTTTCTAAGATTTATAAGGTATAAAGAATGTAAATTGTAAAATAAGCTACCCTTACATTTCCTCAATTAAGAATGTAATCTATAAGTAGTATTGCAACTCCCACACATCTTAGTTTAGGCTCGAACCTAGGGTTCATCAACTCTTTTAAAAATTTGATTCATCTATCGGATATACAATATTTATTTTACATATTCCACCTTAAAACATATAAAATTATTATCAACGTCACGTGGAAGTCAGTACACTTCATTTAGTTGCCATCTCACAAAATATAGAAATGAAAAATCATTTTCATTTATCAATGAAAAATTAGGCATCTCGATCAATTAAATCAACCAACACCAAGTGGTAAGCTATTGGTTTGGCACGAAACTGCTCTATGAACTCTTAATTTATAAGATTGAATCACTTATTAACAAACCAATGCATGTGGTAATGAATGATTTGAGGCCACCAAGGAAGTCCAATTTATAGAGTTTAAGGGGCTGTGGTCGGAGAAACACTCCCCAAACCTCAGCATTTTTCATGAAAGGAAACGCTTCTTCACAATCGCTCGTTGACCGCCCACTGTGTCACTCCAGCTCGAAAAGCGAAGACCAACGTCAAGTTGCAACTCAAGTGACGGTCTTATATGGCCAAAATTGTATTTTTCTCATATTTTTGAACAACAATATCTCATTAATCTGGAATTAATTTTGAGATTTCAAATATGCTAAGAGTATCTACTCGATGAGTAGAACAAGTAAGTCTATTTACTTTCATAATTTGACCATCAGATTATGTCCTAATACTTGACTGAATTTGGTACAAAATCAACTTTTCCATGATTTTTAACTTAAGCAACTTTAAACCAAATTCCAACAAAAAATGAATCGTCATGATATTGAGAAGTAAATTGCCTTTAAACAAAGTTCATGTACTTTCAACAAATAGTTGGCTTCCTTCCAAATATTTACACACATCCAATGGTCAAGAGTAATTTTCTCTTTTCTATCCATTCGTTGTTTGACTTGAATTAGTCCTAACTGCATCTATTTTTGTTACGAAAACATAAATTCTTCACGATCAAAGTCAAAAAGGAATAGCAATGTATTTACTTATTCCAAACCATTAATCCACCAAAAAATATATTTCATTATAAAATATGACGAGGAATATCAATGTCTCCTGGAAGCTCATATACTTCCATATTTAGAGATATTGCAATCTCAATTCCAATCAACACGTTTTCATGTTTAGCATAATTCTTGGATAACTGAGAAAGTACACTTATCTCATATGGCAGTAGATATATCTCCAAAGGATGCAAATGAACCAATGCACTTATTTATTTATTTTAAATCACACGACTCATTGATTTTATATAACCAACGTACCTTTTGGAATTGAGTAAGTACCAAATAAACCAACTTATTTGGAATTCATAATAGTCGAGACAAACTATTTCGAATAAATATAGGAAACAACTAATAAATGAAGAGATGCAAACTAATGGTCACAAAAATCATGCGAGTTCCCGCCGTCCATGGAAAGGGAATATAAAGTAAATCTATTCTATCATTTATACATATAAAAGTGTACACATAAGCATGTGATAGTGGATAAAATGCACAAAACATTATCGTCTTAAGATTGTTAGGAAAATTATAAACGTGCATTTATTGTATCCCAATGACGTACATTTTATGTGCATAAAACCAAACACAACTTTAACTTACCGAATTCAATTATGTAAAGTAAAAACGAGAAATACAAGAATATGAGTTTGGTCGATGCAAGAGTTGAACTCTTCGTCCTTAAGACGATAATGTCCCGTACGGGTGTTAACAATTTTCGGCATTCGTCTCCTAAGATAGATCAATGACATCCCATAATAGGGGCACTCTAAAATATGTAGACCAACGAACCTATTTATGTTTTGAATCCTTTTTATATGAAACTTGACTCTAAATAAATACTCCAAATATTTTGAAGTGAATATGTAGTAACATGATAATGCAATGTAAAAAAAAAAAATGAATGAATGAAAACAAATACATGAGTTCTATATATAGCAGTTGAAAAGTCGTGTCCCAAAATACACAACATATGGAAGAAACACAACTATTAAAAAATAATAATGCCAAAAGTCAATTTTTCATATAGAAATACACACCTTTTCAGCCAAATTTTTTTCTAGAATATTCCATAATATTCTACGTAATTTTCCAACAATTCACGTATTTAAGTGACTTAAATTTAGCTTAATTTTTCATTTACCGAATAATAATTTCCACTTAAGTAATTAAAAATTGGTCAAAACCAATTTCATATATAAATTTCCAACAAATAATACTAAATTACAACCTGGATTTTGAAAAAGTCCTCAAAGTTTGATATTTCCGAAAATGTGATCTTAAAGTATGATGGCTACTATTTTTTCTCATTCTCAAAAGCGAAAAATTAAAAAATAAGAGGTTTAATTTTATTCATTTTAAATTTAAGNTAAAAAATTTATAGGTTTCAATTTGTTCATCGATCACAAATTAAAAATTTTATACGTCACAATTTATTCATCGTTCACAAATCTATCAAATTAATAAGTCACATATTATTCATTGTTCATAAATCACAAATTTTATATGTCATAAATTATTTTACGGTCACAATTCAAAAATTTAATAAGTCACAATTTGTTTATCGGTCACAAATCAGAAATTTTATAGATCATAAATTATTTTACGGTTACAATTCAAAAAAATTATATGTCACAATTTGTTCATTGATCATAAATCAAAAATTGAAGACGTCAAATTATTTTATGGTCACAAATCAGAAATTTTATAGCTCACAAATTATTTCAAGGTCACAAATTAAAAATTTTATAAGTCACAACTTACTTCATTAGTCACGAATAAAAAAAATTATAAATCACAATTTATCGATATGTCACATATTTTCAAATTTTTTGGTCACATTATTTTTTAGTCACAAATTATAAATTTAAGGTCACGGATTAATAATAAGTCACAAATAAATCAAATAGTTGATCTCATACACCAAACACCCCACCCTGTCCCGATCCTCCGCCAACACTTAGTCACAAATCAACCAAATAACTGATCACAAATACTATCTCACCCTGCCCCGCCACAACACCAACCAAATCACCATCATTGCCGTCTGCACCACACCACCGACACCATCGCCCTCATGACAACACCACCACCATGGTCACAAATACTATCTCACCCCGCTCCCGTCACAATACCACCCAAATCATCATCGTCGTTGCCCCCGCCACAACATCATCCCAACTACCACCATAGCTTTCTGCACCACACCACCAACAAAAACCACCACCGCCACAACACCACCAAAACTACAACCACCTCAAGACAACCAGTACCACTACCACTGTCGCCACCACCACAGCCGCCAGATCCACCACCACAGCCGCCACCACACAAAACGCCACCACCAAACAACCGCCATCACGGCCACCACCACAAAAACCGCAAACCCACTCCACTCCACGTAGTGCCACCACCATCATCAACACCAATCGCGTCTCTACCACCAGCATCTAGTCATCCTCCACAATAAAAAAAAGAAAGAAAGAAAAACACAGTGCCATCAGATCTCGTACAGCTGAGTGACCACCGCACACGACACTGCACAGCGGATCCGATCAACGTCGAGGTACTTCGCCTATGAAGACTCGTCGGAGTGAATAGGTGGGTTTACCTCTCAAATACCATCGCGAACTCCAGTCGATTCGCTCTCCTTTTGGCCGACGAAATGGATTGAGAGTAGTGCCCGCGGTGTGGTACCGATAGGGAAAGAGGAGAGAAAATGAGAAGAAGAAATAATTAGGGTTTGGGTAAATGAAATAGATATATTAATATCTAAGATTTGAAATGAAAAAGTATAATGTCTGAAATTTGAAATTCAATGTTAAATACGCTGATTTTGTGTAATTTTCTCCTCAAAACCCTAAGTCAATGTAAAACAAAGGGCCATAGTAATGGCCCAACCCAATACAACCAAAAGTTAAACTAAATGGGCCCGACATCCACAATCCAATAGAATCATATGGAAATTCCTTTTTGGCAAACAATTCTATAAAGATTAGGCCCCAAGCTTCATATCCGCCGTACAATTGGGCCGCTTCTAATGGATCATCGTATTTGAGCTTAAGTTCTAATGCATTAAGCCCAATAAGAACCCATGCTGCAATGAATCTACGCTCCTATTTGGATTTTATTAAAATGACATTTTGGAAAAAAAAATGTTTTACAATAGTAATTTTTGAAGAATGTATAATTAAAAAATAAGAAAAAAATTTGGATTTACGTGCAACATTATTTTATAGGAGAATTGTTGAGAATGAATTTTGAAAAAATGTATTTTCGTTAAAACGAAGCTCAAACAGGGGCTACCTCTTAGAGATGAACATGGTACAGTTGGAACGGTTTGTAATAAATTTTCAAACCAAACCACCTAAAGATGTTTGGAATTTTTCCAAATCAAACCAATCCAAATCACTTTTTTGATTTGGTTCTACTTAAAATCACGATTTAACAAATAAAATAATAGCAAATATCAAACAAGTTAAATCACAAATATGATTCTAAAATTTCATGTTAAAACATAAATAGTACCAGTTACAAACCAAAGTTCTATAATTCTAATAATTATAATGCAATATAATAGAAACATTTTTAAAATTTTAATCTGTACTAATTGATGTAACATTTGCAATTATAACACGACCCATTCCCTCCATAAAGATAATAATATAGTATATTAATTTATTAATTATAGTTAAATATATAAGACAACTTATAAAAGAAAATGAATACAATGCTCAAATTCATTAATACCTTATATCACTTTTTATGAATCATCCAGTACTTCTGCCTCATCCCAATATTGACGAATCATTATATGTTCTTTATTACTATACCACCAATTTTTAGGGCAATTCAACACATCAACCATATTTGCGTTCAACGAACTCCTAAAGAAATCAAGAATTTGACCGCTAGTAGAGAATGCAAACACATAAACAATTATTGATATTTGAATAATTAACACATCTTTAGAAATTTGGGGGGGTCAATTTTCTATTTATTTGCATTCAATTTTCATAAAATTCATAAGTTGAAAGGTTCGTCAAATCTTCAAAATGACTATTTAAGTGACCTACCAAATCATTCGATCAATTCACAGTAAAATCTAGAAACTAAGTTGAAATGTAAATAATTAATTAAGTGATATTACCATGAAATTGAGACATAAATAAACAAAATATTCTGTCTGCTAAAAATTTAAAGGAACCCAACACAAATTAGAACAAAATAATATAATTACCAACAAAATATAGCAAATAATTTCCAAATAATAAGAAAATTTGGATAAAATGATCTGAAAATTTAGCTAATATTCGAGAAAATTATTAGTAGAAGGAAAATAAATGTGTATATTGAATTAAAATTTCGATTCAATTGTCCAGTCTATTATAATGGATGGTTGATGAATATGATTCAACAACAAATTTTCAACAATTCACCCAAATTGAGAATTTTGCATTCACACTTGTGATGATTGGTGTGTATTTGGATATAATTTAATTAATTAATTGTGATTGATAATTGTCTATTTATGTATTGATTTTAATTGAATTATGTCTAATATGAATGCATCTTTTTAATTGGGATGTGTGTTAGTTTTAATTGGGTTGAAAATTTTTTTAAATTAATCTATTTTCATTTTTTGGGTGGATGGTTTAAAACGGTTCGCAAAGATTGAAATCTAAATCGAACCAGTTTGAAGCGGTTTGATTCTATTCAAAATCAAATCGTTGACGAATCCAAGTGGACCCAAACTAACAGTTTCAAAAAAAAGGGGGAAAAAAAAGAAGCTATTTTGGACCGATTCGGCAATTTAACGGTTTTGGTTCGACCCTTCTACCTATTACTGCGAGCGATGTGATGGCCATAAATCAGCCTAATAGCCCATTGCAAACGTCAACAATATCCCAGTGGCCGACAAGAACTCATCAATCTAAGATGTGACAATTCTAGTAGTGGACATGACCGAGTCGTCACTATTTTTCGACCCACTACAATTCAATTACCTTGATTGATTGTGTTGGGATACTGGACAAGAATTTTGTTGAAAGATCCCTGGTTGAACCTGAACCATCCAAACCACAACAAAAACGTTCTTAAAACAGCTAACGTGATGTTATGCCCTCGCATTGCCACGAGCTTATGGAAGGTATCAAAATGCCCCAATCACGGACCTTCTATGAAGGCACCTCAAAGCTCGACATTGGTATCCACCTAGTGAACCACACCACTATACGCAAAGTCAATAGCAACTAATCCAAACAACAATAAACTTGAGTTCGGGCTAAGCCATTCACTTGATGACCAAACCCAATGTGACACAATCGGATAAAAGAACCCCTGATAGAAAACAGGTAAAAAAATCAAATCTGCATTATATTGTGTGCACTCATCAATGGATCCATTCGTGATCCTAGCGACTACAATTGCAAAAGCGCATTGGTAGAGAAAGAAACTAAAAGGAATAAAAGCCCATTGGTAGAGAGAATATGAAGGAATATCTTTAAGAGAAAAATATCGAGTCCCCCCAAATAGGTACGTATTCAAATGTGAAAGCAAACCCGAATAGATTCTAAGAAAGGCTGCCTACAACGGCATTAACTACATTGGTGAGCATAATATTCATGGCGTTCTTGGCCTAAACAAAGCATGGCGAACCCGAACCAACAAGCAGGAAAAAAAAAAGGATAAAGGCGTTGATGATATTGGTGACTATGTATCTTTTGAAACTTCCATTTTGTGGGAAAGAGAATGATTGTTGGAGGAAATACGTACAAATAACCCTTTGAAACCTTCATAATTCAAAAATAGCCTTTCATATTTTGAACTACCTAAAATACCCTTAATATAAAAAATTATCTTTTAAGTCATTCTACTATAAAATAGTTTACACTTTAGTCCTTAAAAATTTTATCTTATAAGAATTCTACAAATTGTCTCCCCTGTAGGATTAGAAATTTAACTTTTCTTCACCATCAACTCTTTCCACCTATTTATCACGGAAATTTTGGAATAAAATTGTATTTTTGTTAAAATTATATTTTTGTTTTTTTTTTTTATCCGCCTTTCAAAAATGGTATCAGAGCCCTTGGAGATCTAGAAAATCATGAAAAAACACTAAAAATTTTTAGAAATTATGGAAATCGAAAATTCTGAANGGGATACTGGACAAGAATTTTGTTGAAAGATCCCTGGTTGAACCTGAACCATCCAAACCACAACAAAAACGTTCTTAAAACAGCTAACGTGATGTTATGCCCTCGCATTGCCACGAGCTTATGGAAGGTATCAAAATGCCCCAATCACGGACCTTCTATGAAGGCACCTCAAAGCTCGACATTGGTATCCACCTAGTGAACCACACCACTATACGCAAAGTCAATAGCAACTAATCCAAACAACAATAAACTTGAGTTCGGGCTAAGCCATTCACTTGATGACCAAACCCAATGTGACACAATCGGATAAAAGAACCCCTGATAGAAAACAGGTAAAAAAATCAAATCTGCATTATATTGTGTGCACTCATCAATGGATCCACTCGTGATCCTAGCGACTACAATTGCAAAAGCGCATTGGTAGAGAAAGAAACTAAAAGGAATAAAAGCCCATTGGTAGAGAGAATATGAAGGTATACCTTTAAGAGAAAAATATCGAGTCCCCCCAAATAGGTACGTATTCAAATGTGAAAGCAAACCCAAATAGATTCTAAGAAAGGCTGCCTACAACGGCATTAACTACATTGGTGAGCATAATATTCATGGGGTTCTTGGCCTAAACAAAGCATGGCGAACCTGACTATGTAAGCAGAAAAAAAAAAAGATAAAGGCGTTGATGATATTGGTGACTATGTATCTTTTGAAACTTCCATTTTGTGGGAGAGAGAATGCTTGTTGTGAGGAGAAGTTAGGTAATATTAAAAGCAATGCTATTTGGTACAACTTGTGCTAAGAATGAGTTTAGATGGTATGTTAGTGTCATTAATTGATAGACCACCTTAAATTAAGAAAATAAGTTACATTTAAGATGTCTTATCACTTCAACCACATGGTATTTTAACATCAATGCTGCTATTTAGCATTATTCTAATACTAATTGTTAAGTCTCACGATATAAGGCTCAGGAAATCTTACATGGCAAACAAGCTTAGGGCCCACGCCCTATGTCAAATGGCCAATTTAGCTGAATCCATGAATAGGCCAAGCCGATGTACGAGGCCAAACCCATTGGACCGCATTGACCCTCGTGGTAAGAATTGGACTTACATCGTTGGGAAACCGTTAAAGGAGCTCGACACAAAATCTACTTGGGCAATCCATGGTATTCGGTTGATGTGACAATCCATTGCTGTCACTGTCCTTACCAGCTACACAGGTCAAATCCAAAGCCGTAAGCTAGAAATTATGGATAATAAAATGTTACTAGCATTTAATGCTTATGATGATGGCAATGATAAGAGGTCTCAGCTATCGGGATGAGGCCACGTGTCCCTTCATCTAATAACTCTTAATCATCATTTTCTACTATAAAAACTCACACTTTGTGTCATTTTCAAGGTAATGCAAGTTTAAACTCTTAACTTACAATTTTGCTCTTTTATTATTCTTGATATACACCCCAAGGCCTACTTCCTTTTTTACATTGGATGTTCGCGTCTAAAGCCCTCCCACACTCATACATTGATTTCCCCCAACTAACTTGATTGTCGAAGTGCATGCAGCCAACTCTACCACCATATGAGGAAGCCACGTATAGGGGTGGGCAGAACCCAACTGAACCTGCCAAAATCGCCCAAACTGAACCAACCCAATCGGTTTGGATTGATTTTTTTGTTGTTTTTACATGAGTTGAGTGTGTTGGTTGTGCATGGGGGTTGTGTTGGGCAATTGTAAGGGTGCCAAAAAATCTCGGGCGGCTCGGGCTCAACTCGGTAAAAGCGCGAGTCGGGCCCGGCTCGGGCTCAGTTTTAACGAGTTGGGGCTTCGGCCCGACCCGACCCGACCCGACCCGACCCGGATCACGGGCCAAAAAGGCCCGTGGTATTAATTAAATATTTTTTTAAAAATCTGCCTATAGGCAGTTACAATAGCTTGCTTGCACGCAGTTAAAAATACGTAAAAAAAAATATTTTACATGCAATTGTCTTGTCAAAATTTGAATTTGAAAATTAAATATGGTTAAAAAGGATATATTTTTTTGTCTATAAATACAGAAAAAATTTTACAACTTCATATCAATCTATCTCTAATTTTCTTACACAATTTTCAGTCTTTTACTCTCCAATTTTCTAACCCTGATATTTAATTTAGTCATTTGTCAGTATTATTCAGTTTCATTTACTCTTTCATATCAATATTCTTTACTATAATACGTACACTTAGATTTCACTAGTGATGAAATTAAACAGTTTAAAGGTAGTTCGAGTACTCCATTGGGGTACAGCGCATTTCGAAACGTTTCAATTGATTTGGAAGATATAAAAGAGTAGGAAGTCGTCGATGTTAAAAAGTCAAAAAAAGAGTGCGGATTGTTGGCAACATATGACTCGTAAAGTTGGAGTTCAAAATAAAGTTGATATTTGGAAAGTATGTTGCAATTATTGTGGTAAAGAACTTAGTTGGAAGCCTAGTTCGAGCACAACGCATTTAGATAGGTACATATTAAGAAGTTGTAAAGCGAAACTGGTCGGTCTTGACCCGAAACAGATCGAACTAACATTTACCGATTCCGGTTCTACTCTTTCCACTTTTATGTATTCACAGGAAAGTTTTCGCGAAGGAATGGCTACATATGTTGCTGCAACAAATATACCGCTAGCGATGATCGAGTCAGCACATTTTACTCGTCTTGTGCAGAATTATCTCCAACTCTGGTATAATTCTTATTGTAGAAATACTCTTCGTTCGGATGCTATAAAATATAATAGAAGAAAACAAACTGCTATTGAAAGTCTAAAATTTTTTAATTGTGTTATATCATTTACTTCTGATTTATGGATCGGTGTTAATAAAAAAAAGTTATATTGCTGCTACAGCTCATTACATTGATTACCTATGGATTATGCACAAAATAATTATTGCATTCAAGTGTGTAGAATATCCTCATAATGCCACTAACATATACATAATTTTAAAAGATATTATACAAGAATATGGTATGCAAGAAATGATTCGAAATTTTACTTTTGATAATGCTAGTGTAAATAAGTTGACAGTATAATGGCCGATGAATTGCAACAGATTCAAGGATAAGATACTGTAAGTTTTTAAATTGATTAATTTCAAAAAATATGTAATTTTTAAATTTTTTTGTTTCAAGAAAAATTGTACATGAAATATTTTATTCGTTTACAATTTTAACTTCGATTACGATAATTGTAATCAGTCCCAAACCCGAATAAAGGAGGAGGATTTTAACTTTTATAATTTATTTAATTTACAATACATATAAACTGTACAAATTTTAAATTCTTTAAGTACAAAATGTAGATTTAAAAAAAAAAAAGAGCCGGAGCGTCTAAGACTCGGGCCGAGCCTTTTTTTAAAGCTCGGCTCGGGCCCAAAAAAGCTCGAACTGAGCTCGAGCTTTTTTTTTTCAACTCGGCTCGTTAACATAGCTAGTCAATTGTCAATGCTTCTCCGCTATCCAAAGACAACCTTCTCAGGAATTAACTGTCATTTTAAGCTCCTGACCATTTGTTAAATGGGGAGTTGACCTCATCCCTACCTAAAGAGAGAGACAATGCCAGTTACACTATTATCACCATCGACTATTTCACCAAATAGGTGGAACCTAAACCTCTAACAAAAATCACCGATGCCAATACCTCCAAATTTATTTGGAAGAATATCATATGTCGGTTTGAAATTCCCCATTCTCTTGCATCGGATAATGAAAGGCAGTTTGACAACAAAAAGATTAGGGACTTGTGCGAAGAATTGGGGATCAAAAAGCACTTTTCGTGGCCCCATCATCCCCAAGCAAACGGTTAGGTCGAAGCAGTCAAGAAGACCATCAAGCACATCTTGAAAAAGAAACTTGATGCATCGAAGGGGCTTGGGTGGATGAGCTCTCTCAAGTGCTCTGGGCTATTTATACCACAATTCCAACTACGATGGGAGAAATTTCATTTTTCATGACCTATGATACTAAGGTTTTGAGCCCTATCGAGGTACGATTGCCTTCGCCTCATCAACTTCATGTTAATGAAATATATAACGACAGATTGAGAATGTGCGAACTAGATTTCCTTGAAGAAAGGGGAGACGGTTCTCAAACAAGACTTGCCCCCTACAAGAGAAAGATGGCTCGATATTATAATGACAGGGTAAAGAAAAGATCATTTCGAAGAGGAGATCTTGTACTAAGGAGAGTTTTTCTTTCTTCCAAAGAACTAGGTGTAGGGACTCTTGGTCCCAACTGAGAAGGCCCTTACCGCATATTTGGAGAATTGAGACCTAGAATCTACAAGATTGTGGACTTGGAACTAAAATGCAGCCGTACCCTTGGAACATCGAACACTTGAGAGTGTACTATCAGTAAGCTCATATTGTCAACTTTGTCTGAATGATCTTCTTCAACTTATGTAATTATATTATCAATAGAAATGCTCTTTATGTTCATAAACGTGAGGCAAATCCCTTCAATGTGTGGTCCATACATTGTGTCAGAGGTCTTCGCATAGAAGCGTCACCCCCCTGCAAAGGAAAACTCTCACCTCAAAAGGAAAGATGTGAAACACCCTAGTAGGGATGACCTTAAATCTTTCGAGGTGGACATAAACATACAACATTGCGAAGTCATGAACATGATCTTATCATCTTTACGATCCCTCTAAGACAAACTTACTACTCTAAAATACATAAATCATTTTCTGTTGACGATCGGAGTGTACAATAACAACAAATTTATTCGAGGCTGATTGTGACTAGCCTATACGAAGATTGGTTAAAAGGTGACCTGCTTTTAATATACATGTTTAGCGAGAAGATGACCTTATTGATCCAACCAATTCTTGTAGGACTGTCTAAGTCATCATGTTATCTTAATTTGGAGAATCAGTGCATATGTTCAATTTTTAATGGTGTGATATCATTAAGTTCGTTATGGTCCAACTATTACATCTAGGTCGATCATTTTATTTTACCATCTGAAGCTCCAACACCCATAAAAATGCAAAACATGTCAGGCAATCACATAGGATGAAGAGTCTTTTCATATAAATATGAAGTGGGCTGATTGCAATGCAGTACATAGCAAAAAAAAAAAGAAAAAAAGCCTAAGTCTCTGTAGTGGTATCATCCTGCTGAGGCTCTACCTGACCCTCTTAAAGTTCATCAACAGATTTTCAACTNAAAAAAGCCTAAGTCTATGTGGTGGTATCATCCTGCTGAGGCTCTATCTACCCTTCTTAAAGTTCATCAATAGATTTTCAGCTTCGTTCATAGGGGCGAATGGCTCAGCTAGAAGGAACTCCTCATTTATTGTAGCATATCCACTTGTGGATATAGCGTAACTATCTTTTTCAAGACTTTATCATATACGACCCTTTTCGAGTACAAACCGAGGTCGTCATATTCAGCTATTTCGTGGAAATGTACCACATATTCATTCACAGCTACCTTCCCTACCCACTCAGCTTTTGCCTTAGATTGGTGACCTCAGTAGTCAACTCACCCACTTACGACTTCAACTTTCCATTTTCTTTATTTGCAACCTCCAAGGCGGACAAAACGACCCTCTATAGGTTATCAGAATTCTCGAATCGCTTCGTCAAAGCATTAACTTTAGCTTTACAGAGGTGGACTTCCTTTTTCAATTCATCATTTTCCTTGTAAAGTGTCTCCACCCTTGACTCCGCCTCAACTTGTTTCACCTTAAAGGCTTCAATGGCCTCATTGACAGTAGAGGCCTCAACCTTGACTTTATTTAACTCAGCCTCTACATTAGATGCATTCTGAAGAAACTATTTATTAAGCCTCTACAGCCTCCTCATATCCATTTGGGCATTAAGGAAGAAGCCTTGTGAGTGAGCCTACAGAGCGAGACCAACTTCTATCATATCCACCGAGTTGCAGGAGTGCATGTCAGTCCATTACTTGTGATGAATTCTCGTAGCCATTTTGATCTCACTCCTAGAAAATTCTTACCTTTTCCATCAGAAGGGCCTTCTTTACTGACCTCCTCTACCCTCTTCCTCTTTATGAGGCCATTCTTCTCCTCGCCTTGATCTACAACATTAACTATTTATGGTAGATATAGGGGCTATCGAAATGGGCTTCTTCACAAACTCATCAATAGTAGTCTGGTGCTTAGGAGGAGGTGGAGGTTCTATGTTCTTTGTTATTATCCACCTCTTTTTCTAAGGCTTTGCTGCCTCGGGGTCCACTTTTTCCTTTCTTCTCTGGAGGAGGCAGAGGGTTTAGTTTTGACAATCGAGACATCTCGTCCCTTTGATGTTTGTACGCTAGAGTGCTTGTATTTAAGGGATTTTTCTTTTTCGCCTCACCCAGTCACCTCATAAAGAACAAGCCCGGCTTGACATACTCCTTATTATCATGTTGCTCTACAAAGAGAAAAATGCATTGAATGTCTATTCAAAACATAAGACCAATGCATTAAATTATGAAGTTAAATACCTTTGGTGGCCATCAGTAAGTGAGTAACGAAGAAGGCCAACAACGTTCTTGATGATAGCCCGCTCAGACGGCTCGAGCTCGAAGAGATATACTTCGACTGCTTAAAAACCAAGTTAGTAATAAGGCTCGCCAAAATACAACAATAAACACATAGCAAACAAAAACTCATTATACTCGTGATATTAAGTCGGCACAGTTATTTATGGGACCGCATCACCCTCCACTATCTGCCAACGACCCCTCACCCAGAACTAAGACTACTTCCAATTTTTTATTGAGATCAGTGTACCCAAAGGTTCATGCAATACCACCCCTTACAATCCTCCCCTCGCTAGAGGCATGGGGTTGGAAAAGGCTTTGAAAAATGTGAGGAGTCATATTCTCGCAAAGAGTGACCTCCTTTCAAAGAAAGAAAGCCCCTGTCAATTGGCTCCATGCGTTGGGCACAAGCTGTGTAGGGGCAATATTGTATTGCCTAAGTATATACCTAAAGAAAATGTGTAGTGGTAGTTTCATCCTAGCACTCAGGACCACCTCGCTCACAGCAACACAACTCTCCCTAGGAAAATAGGCTCGCTCATCAGAAGTTGGGATGAACATCTCCATCGTATTTGAAATCCTATAATGCTCATTGAATGTCTCTAATTCACTCTCTTCTATGCAGGTCGGCCACAGTGAAGCCCCCACCTTATACTATAGTTTGTGAGACCCTCTTGCATCATCTATGAACTATGAAGGCCTCTCATTGCCTCCATTATTCTCTCACTATGGATCAATGTAGGCAAGCCGGTCTCGACGCAAATGATCACCATATCAACTTTGTTAGAAGACCTCTCTTTGGTACACAGATTCGACAAAGAAGCCATTGGAAAGTTACTTTTTAAGGATAAACAACAAGAAAAATGCAATGATTTGTAACTTATGCAACCCACAAACACCCACAAAAGGAAGATTGAATACGAGTGATCGCCGGAAAAGCTGTAAAGATGGCTGGAAAATGGAAAATGATCTTTCAGGTGATTGAGGAATTTTTGCAACATAAAAAGGTGAGAAATTGCTAAGTTTTCCCTTTTATAAGCAACAAAAACAAAGCTCCACCATTGAATAAGCCTCAATGAAATCTCAGGCGTACACTTGTACCCCTATCCAACACGTTAAAACCAAAAGGCCCCTGTTGAAATTTGAATCAAATGCTCATATTATTCCGTGCTGAGCAAGCGCTCAAAGATGGTATGACTCCTGCCAGTTGTAACAGGTGATGCTTTCAAATGTCGCAACTTGGAAATAGGAAATGCTTTCAAATCATTACAGCATGCATCCCATCAACTTCAACTACATAAACAGACTTGCATTCTTAATAGGGGCCTCGCCTTTCTTTCATTCAGCTTTACTATATGCTTTAACTACATCACCAGGTGGGGCCTCAACATGCTTGCCCACTTAGGCCTCTGCTTCATTCAATCTTACTATAGGCTTTAACTATATCAAAGGCTTGACCTTTTAACAAGGGCTTCGCCTTTGCTTTATTCAGCCTTACTACAGGCTTTAGCTACTTCATCGGGCTCGCTTTCTTAGCCTTTAGCCATACTATTGGATTCAACTACATTAATAGGTTCGCCTCCTCGTAGAGGCCTCACATGGGCTTCATTCAACCTTACTACAAGCCTCAACTAGTTTTACAAACTTCGAATTTTCTCCATCACGTAATATCATACTCCCAACTTAAAAGTTCATGCATTATATGAACAATTATACATGGACTTCAGGGACTACTGAGCTACGCTACCTTTTTTCTCGCAAAAGATGCACAAAAATAGAAGTCAACTTAAAAGTTCACGCATTATACGAATAATCATACATGGACTTCATGGGTTATTGTTACACTACACGATATAAGTCTCTAGAAATCCTACATATCAAGCAAGCCTAGGGCCTCACACCCTATGTCAAACTGTTCCAATGGCAGTTTGATCGAATCCATAAATAGGCCGAGCCGATGTATAAGGCCAAATGTATTGAATTGTGTCGACCCTCGTGGTAAGAACCAGGCTTGCATCGCTGGGGAACCGTTAAAGGAGCTCGGCACAAAATCTTCTTGGGCAATCCATGGTATGTGATTGATGTGATAACCCACTGCTGTCCCCGCACTTCCCAGCTATACAGGTCAAGTCCAAAGCCATATGCAAAGCATTATGTATAAAAAAATGGTATTAGAATTTAATGTACATGATTGATTGATGGCAATAAAAAGAGGTCCCAGCTGTTGGGATGAGACAATGTGTCCACTCATCTAATGATTCTTTATCGTCATTTTTACTATAAAAGTTTAAACTTAGTTTCATTTTCAAGGTAAAAGCAAGTTTAAACTCTTAACTTACAACTTTGTTCTTTTATTATTGCCAAGGTCGATCGCCTTTTTACATTGGAGGCTCGCGTTTAAAGCCTTTCCACACTCATACATTTATTTCTCTAATTGACTTGATCATCGGAGTGCATGTGACCAATTCCATCACTACCGGAGGAAGTCACGTGTGACTAACAATTTGTTCAAGTGTACATGAATCAAACTTCCGTGCACGGAGAGGACTTAAGATCTTGTTGGCCACGTTAGAAGTACAAAATTTGAGGTCAACACTAATGATAACCAAGTTCCAAGGGTAGAGAAATAGCTCACTTCTTATTGTTGACAGGCTCAACATTGTTATTCACTGACTTACACATTGTACGTTATGGATAACTTGGGCTAATTACACAAATACCCATGAGAGAATAAGCTGAAACCATTTTTTAAGCTTTAGTTTTATTAATCAAGCATTTTGTTTTTCAAAAAATTATGTGATCACGTGAATGTATATGCTTGTGTCGTAATTAGATATCATAGCTAGTCACAGTTAGAATAAAACAATTTATAGGTCAAAATTATTTATGAGAAAACGTCATAATGGTATGCATACCACCTGATTTTTTAAAGTTTTTTACAAAATTGTTAATTTTGAAATTCTATCCTACCATTGTAGTTATGATTTTCCCTATACATAATGAAGGGCATTTTTTTTAAGGCCCAAATACAATTAATTACAACGTATTAATTGTGCTCGAAATCTAACATTAACAAATTTTGTAAGATGACACAAATTTGTCCAGTTTTAAATTTGGATCGAATGAGATAAAATAAAAATGAGAAAATTACTGGGAATCATGTTTTAACGTTTCTATAATAAAAAAATCAGATACGAAGCTATTCTATCCAAAAATAATTTATTTTTAATTTAAAATATTATAAATATATTTTTAGCATTTGTTTTATTTTAATCAAAATCCTGTTAATTATGCAAATTTGAACTAATTTTATCTTTTCAAAATTGATTTTGAAAATATTAATATCTACTTGGATTTTGTTATTTGTATATCAAAATTGTACATAAGAGGTTATATAATATGATGTAGAGGAAAAAAATTGGATGAAATGTTAATTGTATTTTAAACGGACAAATAATAAAGTATCATGTGATATTATGTAACTCATAATGTAACATCTAATGTACTTATGAAGAAACTAAAGTCAAATAAGTCACATGCGTAAATTACAAAGGTCACAATGTAGGTTAATGTTAAGAAGACACAAATTAATCAAAATTAGTTTACTATGGTGTCAACACATAAGCCACGAGTGTGATTTACCTATGTAACACTTTCTAAACATGTTATTAAGCCACAATAACCACATGTAAGATATACAAGTCACATTTACACAATAACATAAATAAAGTCACACATAACTACAGTTACACTGCAATCAAAATATTATCACAGTCATGTTACTCACTCGTATAGTCACATTGTTCCATATTTTTAGACAGGTCACCAATGACACTGTTTTTGTGCATGTGATTAAGATACATTGATTACATCACGTAAGAAAAATGGAGTCACAAAACATTACGGCCAAAGATGACTATGAATTATATAAGTTATTAAAATTCGACTACCGTAACGATTACCACGAACCACACACACACACACACACACATATATATATAGAGGGCTAGTCCTGTGGCGAGGCAAATGAGGCTGGCGCATCGGGCCCAAAATAGGAGGGGGCCTATTTTGGCCCAATTCTTTTTTTTTTTATTTATTAAAGGAGGAAAAAGGGAAATCCATTTTCATTACCTCCTGCTCGACCTCGCCTCCTCCAACTTCACCGACGATGTCCTCCAACTCCAATCGGATCGACGACCGACGATGTCCTCCAACTCCAACCAGTGGAAAGATTAAAAAGAAGGTGAGATTTCTTGAGAATATGTTTTTGTACCTTTATCGCCTGCCGGCCTGTTTTTGTACCAAATTATCCATTTATCATTTGCCATTTGCAATTCAGTTTGGCTTCAAACCATATTGGGCCTGTGGGCAGAAAATTTATCTCTGTTGTGAGGGGACGGGATGGTGTTTTAACTGAATTTTACTCGGGGCATGTTTGGCTTGCTTCCTCAGGGATAAGGTAACTTACGTGTAATTCTCCTTAAACCCATAGTTGCTGGACCCTTGTGTTTTAGCCAATCCTTTTGTTCATTGTATGCATCTGAGTTCTTTGAATTTTGTATTACATCAGGGGTTGTATTTGGTGAACACATATAGATGTTCTCTTTGATAACATACCTCAATATTAACATGTGAGTTAGGGAATTTGATAAACTCCTGCTAAAGAGAAAATGATATTCAATTACAAATGCAGATTTCAACTGCAGCAGTTACGAAGTTTAGATTTAGCATGATTATCTTCCTTTGAACTTGAGAATGTAATTGATGGTTTTCTTTGTGTAAGGTAACTGTGCATCAGTTGCACAAAGTTTCTAAAAACTCAAATATACTTGCTGTGTGTATAGATTTATACTCCATAGAAGTGTAGTGTCTCCCTTTGCTGTTTAATGTTAGTATTATTGTTTTCCCTCATATGACAATTGATGAAGTCAAGCGTACGGCGGCGCGACAAGTTAACAGAGGATTAAAGAATCATGCCAGGTTCTCTTCTGTTTTGACTTAATTATAGTAGAGGTTCTTATTACAGTGAAGTCAACTATAATGAATCATGGATCTAAAATTGGTGCTGCTTTGACTGTTGATACACTACTAACCTGGTGCTCCTGAGCTTGGAGGAGCATGCTGGGGTCCTGCTCAAATTTTTTTGTTCTGGCGGGGATAACATAACCATAATACATCTCTAGTTGGAACTCAAGATATATATGTAAGCCATGTTTACTTAAGTTAATTAAGCATGTACAAGTGTTTTTGTTTGCAATACGGTGATACTTCCTCGTATTATGGGTGAAGTTGGAAATATCCCCGTTTCTCCGGGGAATCTTTAGAACTAACATTGCTTATCATAGAAGAGAAACTAACTTCCGTGCGAGTCTTTGCTCACTGCTCTATTTCTTTCAACTTGGCATTCTTGTTATCATCTGTGTTTGCTATCTTTAAATACTGTGACATTTAAACCCAATGGATAGGGGGCCTAATTCATGGAGTTCGCCTCGGGCCCTGAAAATCATAGGATTGACCCTGTATGTATATATATACAATCACTTATATTTCTATCAAAAAACCAGTGAGACAATCATCGATTAACAATCGATGAGGTTGTAATCGATGATTGTTAATCAAATATTCAATTGTCTCGTTGGTTTTTTGATAGAAATATAAGTGAAGAGATAAATCTCTTAATAACTCACATGTATATGTTAATTAAGAAATCAATTATTATCTATTTTAATATGAAAATAATATTGAAAAAATCTCAAAGTTTTATATTTTTTAAAAGATAATCTTATAAGAGTGTACTCAACGGAGATTTTGATGGATTTTAAAAGATTATAAAATTC
>CAIGRB010101072.1:0-36816 GCA_903798255.1 Fraxinus quadrangulata
TTCATATAATGTCGTATAACCTCATCCGGTTTCTAATATAATCCTTGTTTTTCTATTGAGTTTTCTTTATTTATTTAGTTTTAGGGGATGGATTTGAGCTTACACAAAGAAGAGGCATCAATGACCAATATATGAAAATATGAGGTGAAAATCAAGAGTTAGAAATGAGTTGGGGATGCTTAAAGATCAAAATGATGCAAAACGGTGATAAAAAGAGCCTCGCAAAGAAGAAGGAACCAATATTCTGGGGGCCTAAAAAAGTCTGGCAGTTGCTAGAATTCCATTCTGAAGACTGCCTGAGTTTCACAGCCTCCAAAATCACCTTGCTGGAACTTTTTCAAACAAGTGCAATTTCGAGCTACAAGGGAAAAATATAGAAAGGAACTTTCTGGTGAATCAAACTAGAGCTTAATTGGGGGAATTTTCTTAAACATTTTGGAATTTCAACAAGATGAGATAAAGGGATAGCACAAGAGCAATATTGAAGCAATCATTGGGGAAAAAAGATCATCAAATAGAGATTTCACTCCGAAATTCTATTCACATGACAAATTTCATGGGTTTCTTTCATTTACCATTAAATTCCCTAAATTTGTAATGTATTTCATAAACTCTTTTACATTTTGGTACACCTTCATTATGGACTAAAATACTTTTGTTTTGTGCTATGACAATGATGTAGGCTTATTTTGAAGCTTTAATTTCTATGATCTTGTTTTAGATGTTAAATATTTAATTGGTGCTTGATTTATTGTGTTAATTGATTTCATATTAATTGGCCAATTTTAGGATAAGTTTGATAATCGCATCAAGATTGAAAGATAAAAAGGTCTTTAGCTCTTTTAGCAAGTATCATAGATTTCGATAGTGAATAGAGATATATCACTATGGTTAATGCAATCGTGAATCATAGTTGGTTGTGATTAATGCATTATTATGTATTTGTTAATTCTCACATATTTATTACATCATAATGGATTCAACTCTACTCGAAAGAGACTGTCAAAAATTCGAGGGGCATTGGTCACCAACACAAACAAATATAGTTTATAACTTGGTTATTAAGTTAAAGTGGATAATTAGGTAAAGTCCTAATACTTCCTAATATTCAAATTTTCCTCATACGTATCATGTGGTTCTGAATCGTGTATTCATCACAAATTTTCATAGATGACACCAATATATTGATCTCAAAATTCTTTAGGATTCTGCTGTCAACAAATCTCCAAATACGTCTCTGCCAACTTGTATGTTACCTATTCACTCAGGCACAGATCAGGTTTAGGAGAGAGAAACAAGCTAAGATTTGGTTAGAGTTTTAAAGAAGTGCCTACCTTTACCCGTGTATTTGTATTTATAGGAGAGGATTTCTTGGGGAACAAGCCCTATCTCCATGTGTCCCCTTCATATTGGCTATCACGACTCATTGTTTAGTTATGGTAAATTTCATTTTTGTTTTCCTATCCAATTGGATTTCCTTGTAGGGATTAATTCTAAAAGATATTTCCTGATCTTCAATGATTACATGCTAATTTATAGGATATGATAAGATGGTTTTCTTATCAAACATGTCCTTCTTTAGATACACGAATGTAAGTTCGAATGTCATACTTCATCACAAAGTGTTAGGCAGATGAGTGTTTGTATATCAGATGGTGATGCAGGAAGATCGAGGGATGACAAAATGGGGAAACTCGAAGGCAAATAGACAATGCCCTTCGCATATTAGGCTGTGAATGTGTAAACTAACCACGTGCCTTTACGTGACCTTTGTTGTCACATCGGTATCCCAGCCTTTGTAGGATTTAAGGTGGAACACAATTAATCAAGAAAAAATAATAATTAGGCAAGAGAAATAGATTTTAAGCACACATAAAAATCAAAACATCCATGATTTTCAGGCTCTTATCATATTAGATTCATGTAATTCTTAATTTCATTTATCTTTTAAGGAAACATGGGAAATGAAGTCAAACACGACATCTGCCAGTCATAATTATTTAAATAGTACAAAATAAAATGTGATGAGATATCCTTATATCACTGTTACATTCTACTTCCAACTTTGGGTAATGTTAAAATATCAAATGCCATAATGATTAATAAACTCAAGATACCAATCTATCTCAACAAAAGTTCGCCCCCAAATTGCCATTCAAGTGTGAGCACAAAGAAAATTACAATATACAATAACTTCAGAGGAATTTAACAAAGGAAAACACAATCAATCCCAGATCAAAATGACCTTAACAAACATTCAGAAGATTCAATTATCAATCATTAAGAGACAAGCCTCTAATAATTCCGATCTAAATAAATGTAATTGCACTGTTGGTATTTTGGTCCTAAACAAACCTTAAGGGCTGTGATGATGAACGGGTCGAAATTACACTTCATAGGCATTTTATAGCCAAGGAATGAAGATTTAAATAAATAGCCCGTCTCCACATTTTGGTAGTCAGTTGCAACGATATACTAAAGACCATTAATAAATAAGGGAACAATACATAAATCAGGTTTTTAGTATACACCATTTCAAAATTAAAGATAGATGTTTTAAATTTCAAAAATCAGGTTTTCATTAAAATTTATTTATGATTTAATTAATTAANGGTCACAGTTCGTTCATAGGTCACAAAATAAAAATCTAAAAGTCACAATTTGTTCGTCGGTCACAAATCACAAAATTTATAAGTCACACAACTTATTTTACGATTACAAAATATCAAATTAATTGATCACAAATTATTCGATGTCACAAATCAAAATTTTTATACGTCACAATTTATTTCATTGGTCACAGATCAAAAAATTATAAGTCACAGTTTATCTATCGGTCACATATTTTCAAATTTGTTGGTCACAAATTATTTTTTTGTGGCAAATTATCGAATTTAATATCACGGTTTAATGGTTAGTCACAATAAACCAAATATTTAGTCACATACACCAAACACTTCACCACCGATCCTGATCCACCACCAATACTTGGTCGCAAATTAACCAAATAATTGGTACGCCAAAACCAACCACTCAGAAGGCACCAGGACCAACACCAAAGCCCACACCCTCGCCAGCACCTAAACTCTCTCCTCTACCAATTTTCTCCCCACCACCACCATTGTACTCACGTCCACCACCACCTATCTACTCACCTCCGCCACCAGTCTTCTCCCCACCACCACCAATTCACTCTCCCCCATCCCCAACACCTAAATTTCCACCTCTTCCACCTCCAGTACAATCACTACCACCTGTCAACTCTTTCCCACCACCAGCACCTAAACTCTCACCTCCATCTCCAGTGCAGCCCCCACCACCACCTGTTAACTCTCCCCTACCACCAGCACGTAAACTCTCACCTTCTCCACCTTCAGTACAGTCACATCTACCATCAACACCCAAACTCTCACCTCCTCCACCTCCGGCGCAGTCCCCACCACCACCTATCAAATCTTTCCCACCAACAACACCTAAACTCTCACCTCCTCCACCTTCAGTGAAGTCCCCACCACCACCAGCACTTAAACTCTCACCTCCTCCACCTCTAGTACAATCACCACCACCACCAACACCCACACCCAAACTCTCACCTCCTCCATCTCTAGTGCAGTCTCCACCACTGCCTGTAAACTCTCCTCCACCACCAACACCTAAACTCTCACCTCCACCTCAGCAATCGCCACCCCCACCTGTCTACCAACAAAAACAGTCGCCAGATTGACCGTATCCACCAACAAAAATCGTTGCCAACACATCTACCTGCACAACCAACAAAAATCACCTTAAACCCCAACAATACCAAAATCATCCCAAACCACCACTACCACCACCACAAGCAGTATCAACGGTTGATGAAATCGCTGTGCGTGACAGCGTCAGAGTGCCGCGCACAGTATTTCTCGCGGTTGCGATAGAGAGCTGCTGCCACCACCATTTCCACGCGCAGCGTCGCCAAACCTCACTGGAGAACAGGCGGATCTACAGCGGTAGTTTCTCGCTGGACAGAGCGTGGAGAATGGAGATTAGATAAGTGAAGAGAGAGAGAGAGAGAGAGATATGGAGGTTTTTAATTGATTTTAGGGTTTGGGTGGGTAGATAGGATAGGGGTGTGTATATAAATTAATTTACAATATAATTAATAATAATAAAATATTAGTTTATAATAATTAAATGAATATCTGATTTTTGTATAATGAAAATTTAAACCTGATTTTTGAATATTGATTTTGAAAAGTGGGATTTTATGTAATTTTCCCAATAAATAACTTGGAGGAATAAATGGGCTCGACCCAGTTGCTTAGTAATTTATTCTAGAAGACCCACTTATTAGTTCTTATTTAGTGACCTAATTACCCCTTATTTAAAGACACGTTGCTTTTGTCTTATACAATACAGTATAATACAATACAATACACACGGTCTTTCCACTATTGAATTGAGAACCTGTGGCCGCCTCTCTTTTGATTTGTGCAAACCCACGCCTTGTGATTCCATTTTCTGCTCAGTTCCTCCTTTGTGAAGCCTCAGTCCATCCTCTTCGTAGAACCCTTTTAGTTTAATTCTTACATGCACACGTGACTGTGACATACTATTCCCAACTTATTGTCACATTAATACTGCACTTTCACATCCGAGGTTTATAATATATTCATATACAACTTATCAAGGTTCACAACATAATGAGATTGGTTAAATTTATGTATAATAGGTCACATTAATCATAAACTTCGTAATCTTTTCTTATGATATTTAAAACCGGATCAATTCATTGGAGGCCATGGTTTATGCATATCAATAAATAATTCCACAAAAATATTATTGCCACGACCTACAGCAAATACAATCAGTCATGTGAATGTCACATTAAGATGAGATTTTTTTTATCAATTAATGTCATGCGCCGAACATCAAAGTCCCAATAAGTTCCACAAAAAATGTAGAGTATTGTGACAATGGAGAAGAAAACAAGAACAATGCTATTAGTCGCCCTACGTAGCAATAAGAAACTACCACACTAATACATCAAATAACAAACTACATGTTTATACAACGTAGGGTGACTACCAGTAGTCTTCATTATGAATAGCATTATTCAAAAACAATATTAGAATCTCGAAATACAAAGAAACCTAACATTTAGCTAATTTGTACTTTGTAGGGTTGTATATTGGATTGGGAAAACTAAAATGTAATCCATTTAATGTTTGTTGCATTTTCCATCATATTTTTTACAACCATAGTTAGTTACGCGAAATAATTACATAATTTAAATTAATTGAGTTTTAGAAAGAAAAATAATGTATCAGAATGTGACATTGATAGTAGTC
The DNA here is from genome assembly GCA_903798255.1 of Fraxinus quadrangulata. Classification (NCBI taxonomy): domain Eukaryota; kingdom Viridiplantae; phylum Streptophyta; class Magnoliopsida; order Lamiales; family Oleaceae; genus Fraxinus; species Fraxinus quadrangulata. The sequence continues at coordinate 5,331 of CAIGRB010101072.1, forward strand.
ACTTTCAAATTTACCCTAGTTATTTTTCCTTAACAATTTGGATGTTTAAAAATGGTTAAAAGTTGGTGATTCAATGGATTGACCTGCAATTAGATAGTTTGAATATCACCATAAAAGCAACGTTCTGCATGTATAAAATGATGAATTAATGAATCCCTATAACTCATATCAGGTGCCCTTTATATACAACCTTGTGATTCGTGATTTATTATGCGAATATTTAGTAAAATTTTCAAGAATCTTCTTTATTTACTTAATCTATCAAATCAGTGATTTATTCTTGTTAGAGTATGGAAGACAAAGAGAAGGGAAACTTAGATTAATTCAAGCACAAACAGCAGTACACGGCTTCCTTTCTTATAGCCTTACATGATGCAAAATAAAATAATATTCTATCAAATTTTCTACCTAATACCACTACACCATACTTTGTCAATTACATAAAGTAGTAGTAGGACTAAACTAGTCTAACAAATCACAATAACAAGATTTAGACTATTACAAAAAAAGGTGTGACAACATGGTAGATCAAAATGTGACTTAATATCAACAAAAGTGTCACACTAAGTTCATCACTCCTCCTTAACACTTTTATTGGAAACACCAAGACAATTCTTTAGTGTTTCAAACCTTTCTTTTGGGAGAGCTTTGGTAAATATATCAGCCACTTGTTCTTCAGAGTTGCAATGCATTAGTCTCACTTCTTTCTTTTCTTGAGCCTCCCTAATGAAATGATACTTGATATTGATATGCTTGGTTTTGCCGTGAAACACTGGATTTTTCACAATGGCAACTGCTGATTGATTATCACACAAAATGGTGGTTGCTTCAGATTGTTGATACTTCAAATCGTTCAAAATTTTCCTCAGCCATATAGCCTGATTAGTTGCTTCAGTTGCGGCTATATACTCTGCTTCAAATGTGGATTGAGCCACTATTTTCTGTTTGATTGAATTCCAGCATACAAGACTTGATCTAGCATAAAAGATATAACCGAAGGTGCTCTTCATATCATCCATTAAACCAGCCGAATCACTATCAGTGAATCCTGTCAACACCAGCTCTTCTGATTTCCTGAAGCTGATTCCGTGATTTTTAGTCCCTTTGATGTACCTCAGCACTCTCTTGGTAGTTTGGAAGTGAATTTGACTTGGCTCTTGCCTAAATCTAGCTTGCACCATCATCTTTTATCAGCTTCAAATTCTGAACCAAATGAGTGTTAACTGGCTTGCAATTTTCCATATGAAATTTCTTCAACACCTCTTTGGCATATCTCTGCTGGCAAACAAAAATTCCTCTATCAGACTGATCAACCTCCATTCCAAGAAAATATTTCATCTTCCCTAGATCAATCATCTCAAAATCCTTCTTCAGCTCATTCTTTATCTCATTAATCATGCCTTCATTGCTTCATGTGATCAAGAGATCATCTACATAAGTGAAATAATGAGCAGATCTTCATCCACTGACTTGATGTACAATGTTTGCTCATTTACACTTTTGTGGAATCCAACACTACATAGATGGCCGTCAATTTTGATACACCAGCTTCTAGGTGCTTACTTCAAGCCATACAAGGCTTTCTTTAGCAAGTAAACTTTATCTTCTTCACCCTTTTTGATAAACCCTTCAGGCTGTTCAATAAAAATTTCCTCACTTAACTCCCCATTCAGAAAAGTAGAATTTACATCTAGCTGATGAATCTTCCAATTTGAATGTGCAACCAATGCAAACAATACTCTTATTGTCTCTAGTCTGGCAACAGGTACAAAGGTATCTGTAAAATCAATTCCAAATTGTTGAAAGTGCCCTTTAACTACCAGTCTGGCTTTAAGTTTATTGATGGAGCCATCTGTATTTAACTTGGTTCTGAACACCCACTTGACTCCTATGACATTCTTGTTTGTTGGTTTATCAACAAGCAGCCAGGTGTTCAGCCAGGTGTTGTTCTTTTCAATTGCCATTAGTTCATCCTTCATAGCCTCCATCCATTCTTTAGATTGTGCAGCATCAATATAGTTTACTGTATCTAGAATAGCAGAGTTACAAGTAGCATAGATATCTTGAAGAGATCTGGTTCTCAATACTTCATTTTCTGAATCTGTTTTACCTTCAAGTTCAGCAATTTGAATTTCCTCTTCATCATTACCAGCATCTTCATTTTCATCATTACCAGCATCTTCATTTTGAGAAATCAACCTTGGAGCCTCAGTTCTATCCACAGAATTTGACTCCCAATTCCACAAAGATTTCTCATCAAATCTGACATCTCTGCAAGAAACAACCGTGCTGGTTTGTGGATTATAAATTTTGTAGCCATTGGTATTGTCACAATATCCCACTAAAACTCCAACCTCTGCTTTCTAACTTAAGTTATCTCGTTTTACATTAGGTATGTACATGTAACACACACTTCCAAACACTCTTAGATGAGATATGCTAGGTTTAACTCCATACCAAGCTTCATAGGGAGTTAGTTTTTCCAAAGCTTTAGTGGGAAGTCTGTTTAGTAAATAGACTGAGGTGTTTATAGCCTCAGCCCAGAAGGTTTTAGGTACATTTTTCTCCAGTAATAGGCATCTGGCCATCTCTATTACTATCCTATTTCTCATTTTACATACTCCATTTTGTTGAGGAGAGTAAGGAATTGTTAATTGATGTATAATTTCCACTTCTTCACAAAAGTTGTTGAACTGATTGTTGGTATATTCTGTGCCATTATCTGTTCCAATTGCCTTGATTTTACAATAGCTTTTATTCTCAACATAGTTCTTAAAATTCTGGAAGACTGTATGTACTTCAGATTTTGCTTTGAGAAAGTAAGCCCAACACATTCTAGTGAAATCATCAATGAATAAAATGAAATACCTACTGCCATTCAGGGTTGAGGTTTTCATAGGACCACAGACATGAGAATGTATAAGTTGGAGTCTAGCTTGAGCTCTTTTAGCTTGATTTCTAGATAAATAAAGTCTAGCCTGTTTTCCACTTTGACAGATTTCACAAATACACATGGCATCTTCCATCTTTGGCAAGTTTTCTACAAGCTCTTGTTCACTTAAAAGTTTAAGTGAAGTATAGTTAACATGTCCAAACCGTTTTGTGCCATAATTCAGACTCAACTTCAGTGCAAGCATAAGCTTGTAAATTCACAATTTTCCAATCCAAATGAAAACTTCTATTTCTCATATCAACTACCATTAATTCCACATTATTTTTATCTAGAATTGTATAACTATTATCCTTAAATACCAAGGTATAGTGTTTCTCAATTAGTTGCCCAACACTTACCAAATTCTGATCAATATTTGGAACATACAAGACATGAGAAATAAGTTTCTTACTAGATGGAGTTTGAACAGAAACTTTGCCAATGCCTTTGACTTCCACATATTCTCCATTTCCAACATTTACCCTTGATTTGTAGTTATCATTCATCTCAACAAAAATATCTGCATTTGAAGACATGTGATGAGTGCAGCCACTATCAAGTAACCACATCTGATTCTTGCTGTAGACCGTTTGATTTAAAGCTGAGAACGGGTGTTCTTCAAATTGATCTTCAGCAACCTTTGCTTGTTGAGTTTCCTTCTTCTCCTTCTGATTTTTGCAGACTCTTTCAATGTGACCAAATTGCTTACATGACCTGCATTGAACTCCAGGCCTGAACCAACAATACTTAGGAGGGTGACCTTTTAACTTGCATTGTGGACAAGGAGGGTACTTAGAGTTCTTTTGAGTGCCTTTTGCTTCTATTTCCTTATTTTCATTTTGTAACTTATTTCCACCAAAATTTGTTTGAGTCATTTGCTTCCCTTTTGCAAACAAAGTACCATCAACTTGTTCTTCCTGTCTGAACAGCCTCCTGTGTTCAGTGACTTGGAGAGCATTTACCAACTCAACCAAGGAAATGGTGGACAAATCTCTTGAATCCTCAAGTGAAGATATCTTAGATTCGAATTTTTCTGGTAAGCTGATTAATACTTTCTCTACTACCCTCTTGTCTGGAAGATCATCTCCAAGTAATCTGATTTGGTTAACCACCTTCATCAGCCTATCAGCAAACTCCTTCACCGTTTCAAAATCCTTCATTTTTAGAGTCTCAAACTCTCTCTTGAAGTTCAGAACCTGCATCTATCTTGTCCTTTCATTACCCCTAAATTCCTCCTTCAACCTGTCCCATGCTTCCTTTGCAGTTTCACAAGTGATTATCCTTGTGAATATGGCATCTGAGACTACTGATTGAATACAAGAAAGAGCCTTAAACTTCTTGGTTATCTCCTCACTATGTTGCTTCAACTCCAGTCTCAGTGATTTCGACAAGTCATATGCATTCAAGTATGCCTTCATTTTTGTAGACTAGAAATCATAGTTCTCTCCTGTGAATGCTGAAGGTAAATGTGCTGAAAATCCACTCAAACCTATATCACTTTCTCACTAAATCACTCAGCCTTTCTGTGAAGGATCCTTACTGGTTTTTTTCTCTTTTTGCTGATATTTTCGATTCTTCAGAGACCTCAAAGGGTCTCTGATTCCACTGTTAGAGTATGGAAGACAAAGAGGAGGGAAACTTAGATTAATTCAAGCACAAACAGCAGTACACGGCTCCCTTTCTTATAGCCTTAGATGATGCAAAATAAAATAATATTCTATCAACTTTTCTACCTACTACCACTACACCATACTTTGTCAATTACATAAAGTAGTAGTAGGACTAAACTAGTCTAACAAATCACAATAACAAGATCTAGACTATTACAAAAAAAGGTGTGACAACATGGTAGATCAAAATGTGACTTAATATCAACAAAAGTGTCACACTAAGTTCATCAATTCCGTAATAATGGATAGTATTAAAAAAATCCGAGTGAACCTTCGAAAAGGATGAAAATTTATTTTTATTGATAGGAAAGGTAGTCCCTTCTTAATTTAATTCGTTGATTTGTAATTCTTGACATGAATTAGTCAAATTCAGGTTACCATCAAGGGAAAAAAATGGATATTTATTTAACAATATAACTAGTAGACTTGATCTAGCTATTGCTCAATAAATGGCAATTTTATTAAATCCCAAATCATGCATATCTTTTGTTTTCCACTAAATTAAACACTAGAACTGAATGCAAGTTGGAGAATTAGAATACATGCCCTTTAATTTCAATAACATTGTCAGTAACTCGTTCGATAATCTAGTTTTATTACATGACATATTTCAGAATGAAACACAAAAAGCTGATACCCTGTAAAGTATGGAAGTGAAGCCATCCATTTGTTGATTTATTTTTTTATTTTACTTTGTGATTAGTTATTATGCATCGTGATCCTTGAAGTGAATTCCATGGCCTCCATTTGCCTTCCTGTTGATAGAAAGATGGACTCCTGGATTTCGATGAGTGGATGAACCATTGAAGAAAATAGAATTGTTTACTCCCTGAACGTTGCTGTTCACATAAGCTGTCATTGGTGGTGATTGCATTGACATTGCCTTCTTATTTTTCTCCTTGTTTGATCTTCCTTCTTCATCGCTGCTAGATTTTTCGCCTTCAGGTTTAGCATGATTTCCATTCTTGTGAAGGCTATGAGGGTTGGTTATAGAATGATTTTTGTTGCGGGAAGGACTCAATTCCATTACAGCACCTTTGTTATCGCCTGCAAGTGTTATCACACTCATACCCAACTTTGCAGGATCAGATATCTTCTTGTTAGGAACTTTTTCTTTTGGTAATTCTTGCTTCCCACTGGAAGCAATGCTACTGTTACGAGAATTTGATGGCATCAGCTTCGGAAATTTTTCGATGGTTTCTTGCACCAGCACGTCTTTTTGGTCGACTTTAGTAGGTATCTTTGTTTCGCGCTCACTGTCTGACTTTAATTGAGGAGGAGGTAGTGTGAATGGAGATGGAGGGGGAGCCACCAGCTTCGGTTTAGGAGATTGGACTGGAGTTGAAGAAGATGAACCTTGAGTTTTTGTTTTAGGAGATTCGCGAATTGGAGGAGATGGAACTCTAACATTTGTGGTAGTTGTTAATGGTTCTTTTGGGATAGGAGATTTTGACAATGTATTGATGATTGGGGATTTTGGCGTTGAAGTAGTGGTCTCCCGAGGTGGCGATGGAGTCGAAGGCTTTGGTGAAGGGGCCACCGTTGGGGGTGCTGAAATTGGAGACTTCCTTGGGGTAGAAGGTGCAGGAACTGGTGGTGGAACAGGGGACCTCCGTGGAGATCTAGCCGGTGCAGGTGGTGCAGCAGCAGGAGGGGGTGGCGTAAGTGGTGCAGGCGTTGCAGCTGGTGGAGGAGTAGGCTCCCGAGTCTGACTTATCTGAGACAGCACAGATGGTGCCCTCCCCAGCTGACCAAATGGTGCCCGTGGCTGTGGGGGTTGGGTTGGAGGAGGTGCAGGAGTAGTAGTTGGCTGAGGAATTGGGGCTGCAGGTGCAGGATTTTGCGGAGCTCGAGCCATAAAAGGCAAACGAGTCCATGCTGGACGAGGTTGTTGAGACATTGTACTACGAATTTATCTTTACCAACGAAGATATGTTATCATACAATGATGAAATGTCTGATGCGTACTCTTAACTATATATAGTCCAACAAACTTTAAATTCGCCCACATGAAAAAGAGAGAAATTGAAGAAAGGTATCAGATTCTGCAAACAGAAGTTCCTCAGTTACGGTTGGTATTGCCTCTAGAAGGGGTCATTCCAGAGTAAAGTGCACCATTTTTAACCCATATTCAATCTCTTCAGCTTCACACAAGTTCCCGTTAGTACATTGAACTTGACGAAACTCACTCGCAACTAAAGTGAAATTGAAAAGGAGTGAAAACAAAAAGAACGGAAGGGATTTTAGCCGACCTCAAAAGCTTATATTTGGTACTGTTATAAACTGTGCCCGATTCTAAAATACAGTTCTAGTTCTGTCCTTAAACGCGGAATAAAATGAGAATAATTATTTTTCAAAATGTCAACCCTTTCCCTCTCTGTTTAATGTGTGTGAATCTATTCACATTGCGGCTACTGATGCCGGCTCTCACATTAGAAGAATAATCTGCTGTTTTCTCGTTTAACATCAGAAATATGTCCTCAGAATCTTAATGGAGACAATTCAAATAGAAAAATCTTAATGTTAGACATACTTTGCATCTCAAAGCTAGGTTGCACAAAAATAAAAATGGAAATGGAACATGCGATATGATACGATATTGTTGGGTTTTGTGACCCAAATTCAGACAAGGGTTTGCGTGGTTTGGAGTATTGGGCTTGAAGATATCAAAATATGGTCCAAGGAGGAAAAATAGAGTTGACGACACTTGCCTACCGCCCGCCCACCATATAATCTCGTCCCATTCCTAACAGATATAATAGTCGAAAAGTCCAAAGTTGGACTTGAGATTTTCAAATCTGAACTCTAAAAACTGGATTGTTAAGTCATTCAGATTTTTATTCATTCATAAGCATTTTCTGAAAAACTGGTAAAACAAATGGAAATCATAGTTACACAAGATCGTAAAACACTAATTAGCAAAAACTAACTAACAATAACAACAGTAAATGAACAAAAATGGAAAGACAGTAAAAAACACGAAGAGTTTTCGCCCTAAGGCAAGAGGTTCGGAATAAATTCCTAATCCCCTTTTGAGCTTCTGTCAACCAAAAGAGATCACTACATTAACAAAGGATCAAAGTCTAATCAAAGTTACACCAAGGCACTCAGCAAGAATCATCCAAGATTTCTTCACAGTAATGAAACCCTCTCTAATCGAAAAAGGAATCCACACAAGGATACAAACCAAGCTCTCTAAAATCACTCAAGAGATGTACTCAAGCTATAATACAATCGATTTACAAGAAGTTTCAATTTCAGAGTGCAAAACAAAAGAACGGCGCAAGAAAGAACAAAGAGTTCGAGAGAGAATCAAAACCCAAGAGACCGAAACGTCCAAAAGGCTCCACCCCTAGTATATTAGAGAAGTCTCCAGAATGTCACCATCCAACAGATATTGGGACGACACTTGGCGACATCTCGATCGTCCAATGTTTAAGAAAAATGCGTACAGCTTAAGTGCAATAAACAGAAAGATGTTTTCTCCAAAAAAACTAGAACAGCGGCCACCAAGTAATACAATTAAAAGTCCAACACAACATCCATCAATAAAGGAACCAGATTCAACCCAATTAATCAGTCAAAGCCCAACATCATTGTGCCACAAACTCCACAGTTACCTATGCACATAAATACGAGAACAAAGTAAACATGTGCGTACATTTTGCAAACAAATTGTCTTAGGGTGCAGAATCATCTCCTTCGAACATTTTGCACAGTTTTCTTTGTAAACGGTAAATCGATGGTTCATTCAACCAAATTTTTCCACTTTTTTTTTTCAAATTTAGAATTGAAAATGAAAAAAATAAACTAAGTTTGAAATTATGAATTAGAAAGTGTTTTGCAACCCTTTAAAAAATCATTTGAGGAAATTAACATCTATAAAATTAGGAAGGCGCTCTTTACATCCATAGTTTTTATACATAAATCCACTTTTAAAAAAATAATTGTATTATATTTTTGATCTTATGTAAATTTACCTAAATAAACATAGATAAAATCAAATAAAAATATATCGTTCTTAATTCATCCACTCATATTTATTTTCATTAAATTCTTTTGATTCTTTTTATATTCTTTTAGAATTTGTGTTTAACTAAGATCTTAATAATCATAAAATATCCTCTTGAACTAAAATCATAAAATATCATCTTCAGCTGAAATCAAAACAACAATAGAAGAGATATCATTAGAGGAAACACATACGAACATAACAATAGATGAAGAAGAATTTGAAAATGTAATGACTACGTCTTATTTTATTTTTATTTTTTATTCTTTTTTTATCCTTCGGGTAGCCTGTATAACCTTCTCATTGGCCCAATCTGTCCAACCTTTAAGCTCCTTCTCAAGTGCTTGCTTATGGGGCATTTAGGGTGTTCTTTAAATAATTGGTTCGGTAGGTCCTGTGAATTACGAATTTATTTTTGAAAAGGAGAAATAATGTATGTTTTTTCTATTTGTTTGTAAAGGGAGTGAATTCTATAAATTAATAGTTGAATTTTGTGTCTGGCCCCGTCTGGAGATAATTTTAAGTAGATTATGATGCTTGGCCTTTTACCGTTTTGCTGTAAACAGAAAAGAGCAAAACTGATAAAATCTTGTATTGTTGGTATATGTTACGCCTCGCCACTGAGGCTCCTGTCAGGTGCCACGTCGCACTCCACGTGAAAAGGAAAGTCAACAAAAATCAAATTGGTCAAATGCAAAAAGTCAAACAAAGGTTGAAGCTCCTATGGTGAGGAACTGCTTAAATGGTTGAAACTTGAAGCCCCACGTAAGAAATCAAAGAAGAAGTCGAAGCTCTTCGCATAGAAGACCATTAATACGAAGCTCCCTCCGGCCGAAACCCTCAGTTCTTCTTATGTCCCTAAAGATAAAGCTGTCTCTTACACGATTTATAGGCAATATTTAGAAATGATTGATATAATGTTTGTAATAAAGAATATCAGGTGTGTCAGCCTAATGTGGCGGCTGACCTATTGTCAATATATTTAATGTATGAAAGACTTAGTAATGTGAGGCTTCAATCGAGAAGATGAGGCCACATAGTTTTGATCCAACAATCACCACGTCGGTCAGAAATCTATAAATAAATGGTCTTTGTAAATTGTAGGGGATGGTCTTTTGAATATTGATTCTAATAAACAAGAATACTCTCACTATATCTTCTTGTTTGTTCTACATTCTGTGAGTTTTGATCTTAAATTATCGACACTTTGTTGGAGATTGTTTGTTAGCGCGATTATCTTAGTCACTATTTCCAGTGCTCGATCACTTTTGTCTCGCGCCGTAAAGTATATTCTACGTTCATGCAGTTCTCCTTTCTCCATCCGATTCTCCGATCAAAACCCATCGAAACTTGTTCGACTTAGTGTGAGTGGGCTCGATATCTGTTGTCCACGTTGGCATTATGAAAAATGAGGTCAAAAAATTGGCACTGCTTTTGGGAAACCACACATTTTAACCACAAAAATTCGGTGGGAAAAATCCAGTTGGAAGAAACTCTTACTGTGAAGTGATTTTCAAGACTCTGAAAAAATAAGTGTTCTTAAAGAAAGAAACATTAAGAAAGTCCAAAACTAACCTTTTGATTGGAAGCCAGCCTAATCCTTGACAAAAGGAATATCATTTGTCCAGAAAAAACTTATTATCGTGAGTTCAAACAATGAAGAATTTGTACCACGAAGGGTTAGGGGACACCCTAAAGAAGGAGAACCCTTGCATGCTGTTCCAGCCACTCGCCATCAACCTTACCAACAGTAGAGATGAGATGGGTCTAGAATAGCTGCTAGGCTCACTAGGGAGGTGGCAACCATGGCCATAAACATGAGAAATATGACCCAATAGAACGTGATAGTGCATGAACTGCTAAAGAGCTTGCAAGGCCAAGGAGGATACCCAGTTTCTCTATATACAGCCCAAGGAAATGCATATCACAATCCTTCACAAAGAAATCACTACCATGGTGAAGAGAAGGTTCAAAGCCTAATGACTGACTCCAACACTACACAAAGCAGAAAGCTCCCCAAGAAAGGAAAGTTGGAGTTGATACATCCACCAACTATGCCACTGATCGACCACGGAGGTCCAATTCCACTTTTCTCCAAACTACAACCTAGAAGACATGCGCCGAAGGTCGTTAAATGTCTTTGACGGGCTAAATCTAGGGCTTCCTAGAAATAAGCAGACTCAACCTCCCTCTGTACCTAGAAATAAGTAGCAAGACAAAGTGAGCAGGGTTATGACGAAGTGCTTCGGAATCCTCCCCGCAGATATAGGCTTAAGAGGAAAACGGAACAGGCCTGGAGTCAAGCACGACCTTCTCAACCACCCCCAGAAACTCAGGCTAGGGAAAATGAGGATTCAAACGAGCCACAAAGGTCCTGCGACCTTGATGACGATGATGACAATCTACCATTTTCACAAGGTATTAGGAATGCCCATGTACTGAACCACTTCACGCTCCCTAAAATTCCCAACTATGAGGGAAGGGGTGATCCTACGAAGCATCTCCATAGCTTCAAGACTCACATGAGCCTAAGAGGAGCCACTCCCGCTATGATGTTTAGAGCATTCCACTTAACCCTAAATGGAGCTGCTGAAATATAATATTACAAACTTCCGGAAGGAAGCATCCAAAGTTGGCCAGACTTCAAGAAAATTTTCCATAATCGCTTTGCAACGAGCAAGGAAGGTGAAGAGCCAATACAGCCCTTACAGGATATGAGACAGCAACAGGGCAAGTCATTAAAAATTATTTATGTCCCGTTTCACTAATGAAATGACCTACTGTGTGCAAGTGACAGAGAGGAAAGCTTTGACAGCCCTAAGAGGAAGATTGGATATGAACTTTCTCTTCGGAGAGGTGTAAATCAAAGACCCTACCAGTTATGACGCCTTAATAGAAATGATAAGATAGGAGATCACCAATGAAGAATTGAAAGATCACAGAAATAGGGCAAACTAAGGACTTTCACATCCTCAAATGCAAAGAGAAAGATACTCGACCTCACTCTTGAAGGACCACCTGTCGGACTGTCGACCTCCCTCAATCCAAGACAAGCATTGGCTGTAGCAACATTAAGTGCAGTGCCTACCTTAGCTTATGAAGAAGTGAATCATAGTACAAAAAGGTACCAAAATAGACCCTACCAAAGATTCTCCCAAACAAAGAGGGGTAGGGGATGAGGTGCTGAACTTTGAAATAGGGATGAAACGTCCCTACATTATATACATCACCACTCCTCTAGCCTCAACAGTGTTGGTTGTAGAGATATTGTAATGCATCCTCAGAATAACAATCAATGGAAAAATAGATGCCTCCAAAGAGACATCCCCTAGGCAGAACCAACGGCCCAAGAATGATGAGCTGAGGCCCCCAATAGAGACGATGTCCCTCAAATGAGAGATAATGATGGGGAAAAGCGTATGGATGATCAAAGACATAGAAGAGGTCCCCTAGCTAATACGGGCCATGAACCCATCAGAAAAATTGACATGATTTTTGGAGGCCCATATGTTGGGGGAAATCCAGAAACTCCCAAAGAAATTATGCAAGGGAAAAAAGAGATCTCCCAATGGCAAGCGTCGTAGTTAGCAACAATCGACCCTCCACCAAAATAAAGGATCAACCCATCACATTCACCCAAGATGACGAAGTTGGTGTATATTATCTACATTGTGACGCCCTAGTGGTGAGGGATGTTGTAGCCCCCAATGGCCTGAGAGAATACTAGTGGATAATGGAAGCTCTATCAACATCATCTTTGGAGCCACCTTTGATAAAGTAGAAATTGACCACGAGCTGACCCCAATGAATTCACCCATGTATGGCTTCACTGTCAATAACATCGTCCCCAAGAGGTAAAATCTCTCTAGCAATAGAGATGGGAACATCACCCTTAACTACTCATCATTTTATGGAATTTCTGGTGGTGGACAACCGCTCCGCCTACCATGGAGTGCTTGGGAGGCTACATTAAAGGAACTATGGGTCATTACAACCATTCACCATTTATGTATGAAGTTCCCAATAGAAAATGGCATCGCCACGATCAGAGGCGACTAAAGGAGTACAAAGGAATGTTATTCAAATTTCCTTAGGAAAGCAGAACCGAGGAGTGTCAATGTAATCCTAAAAGACATTGAGATGGAGGATGTCCTTGAACAAGGGTAGTACCCTGAGCAAGGAAAAGACGTCAAAATGATGGATGCCTCTGAAAAAGAGGTGGTCATTGGAGTCATAAACACCTCTGAAGAAGAGGCTAGGAGAGTTGCTGAAGAAGCAGCTAATTTGGAGGAACTTGATCCTCGCATCATCAATTGCGAGCGTCGAACAGTCCCAGTATAAGAAGTGGAGAGTTTCCAAGTAGACTCCCAAGATCCCTCCAAATGCCTGCAGGTTGGAAAAGATCTGCCATTAGAGGTCACAGAAAAGCTGAAAAGATTCTTGTGCAAAAACACAGAAGTCTTTGCTTGGAAGCATGAAGACATGATTCGCATTGATCCAAAGGTCAATTGCCACCATTTGAAAATCGATCATAAGGCCATAGCTCATAAATAAAAAAGGAGAGTCCTCAATCTAGAGAGATATGAAGCCTTAAAGGACAAATTAAAGAAGCTAATCGACAATCGATCTATCCGTGAATCGATGTATCCAAAGTGGGTCTCTAACCATGTCCTAATCAAAAAGCACAATGGCAAGTCAAGAGTTTATGTGAATTTCTCAAACTTAAATCAAGCTTACCCTAAGGACAGCTTTCCACTTTCTCAGATAGACCAACTAGTGGACTCAATGGCCAGACATGAATTGCTTAGCTTCATGGATGCTTACTTCGGGTACAATCAGATTTCGATGTTCTTCGCTAACGAAGAGCATACGTCCGGACTTTTATTGGTATAAGGTCATGCCCATTTTGGTTGAAAAATGTTGGGGCCACTTATCAAATACTTGTTAATAAAATGTTCACTAACCTCATTGAAAAGATAATGGAAGTGTATATTTGGTCGATATGCTGATGAAAAGCTTAAAGGCAGAGGATCATGTCAAGCACCTCGACGAAACTTTCCAAATATTGTGAAGGTATAGGATGAGGCTTAACCCCTTTAAATGCACCTTTGGAGTTGCTTTTGGAAAATTTTTAGGCTACATGATCTATCAAAGAGGCATTGAAGCCAACCCAGAGAAGATCAAAGTCCTAATTGACATGAGGTCACCTCAGAAACCTAAAGAGGTGGAGAGCCTAACTGGATGTGTAGCTGCTCTGAACCGTTCATCTCAAAGGTGACAGACAAATGCCTACCCTTCTTCAAGATCCTAAAAAGGAGAAATAAGTTCTAATGGACAGAGGAAAGCGAAGCAGCCCTGCAAGAAGAAGCGCTTAGGACAGGCTCCATTTCTCTCCAAACCCAACTAACGAACCGTTGTGATGTACCTAGCAATAACCTGCTGCCCGTTTATTATGTAAGCAAAGCACTTTTGGCAATAGAGACTCACTATCTAGATAGAGAAGTTAGCACTCTCCTTGGAGACTGCCTTTCGAAAATTGAGGCCACATCATATACGTGCTAACTAACTTCCTTCTCAAGGAAGTACTGCAGAAGCCTGATACTTTGGAAAGATTACTAAAGTAGGCTATGGAATTTAGCGAGTTTGATATTGTGTTCAAGCTAAGGGTTGCTGTTAAAGGACAAACCTTAGCATATTTTGTAGCAGAGTTCACCTCTATTCCAGAAAACGGAAGAGGTGATGGATCCCACCAATCCTCCCACGTGGAACCCTTTTGTTGATGGCTCCTCGGGAGATGCTGGATTTGGGGAATGAGCGATGCTGGTTAGTCCAGAAGGACATAAGCTTAATTTTACCGTAAGGTTCAACTTCAAGGCTATCAACAACGCAACAGAATACAAAGCCCTCCTAGCTTGCCTCAGATTGGACAAGGAAATGCAGCAACCATGCCCCAACCACATTCCGCCAATGATTTTCGACAACGATGTCAAAAACTTATGATTGTGATTTCTCGAGTATACAGATTTTGACAAGTAATAAAGTGGATTATAAGTTTGAATATCGTTTCACAGAGACTAATATATTAATGTAGTTTCAATTTTTTTGGTAATGGTAAAAAAATTATCAAAACAAGATGTTTATGTTCTAACTAATTTATATTAAATTCATCTAAATTCATCTAAGTCTAGCTAATTTGTAGAGAACTTTTGGGATTAAATGGTTAAGAATTTCTATTTCACTTAGGCTATTAACATTCATTCAATTCAATATCATTCAACACTTTTTTCATATGTATTAACAATCGAACTAACAAATTTTAGCTAATAGTCTCTCTCGACCAAAACTAGTCATATTTACATGCCCCGAATTTATTATATCTCTATGTAAGTTTATACACAAGTAAAAGCATTAATATGCAGAAATTCAATCAAGATTATATATGATATATTCATCTCTCGATCTTTTATCAAAGCCTATATCACATATTGCACAAACTATATAAATAAATCATGTTTCGGTTTCAATATTTTTCTTAAACCAAATAATTTGTGATTAGGCAATGTATATCAATTAAACTATATTAAACAATTAACACATAATCAAAGTTGCATAGAGTCAATTGAATTAAACAAATATTGACCTAAGTTACATCGCTCATCCTAGCATCAATTATTTATTCATTCATAGTTGTGGAATAAGAAAAAAAGAATTAAAGACATCATCGGAATGAATACAATAAAGAAAAATTCAAGTAATTGTTGTTCTTCACCCAACTCATAACAATGGATATTGAAATTCATCCTGGATAATTGTATATTGTCGTGAAACAAGACACCAGAATCTCTCTGATCCCATTTGTTATGTTAATTATGCCCAAAATATTTGATACCAATTGTTGAGAATTTAAGGATCACGTATCGCTCAATACTACGTGATATGAAACCAACCACCGAATTGAGATGTTGAAATTATATGGCACAATAATGAAGTATTTGATCTCAATCAAAAGAATAAAAGAAGACAATAAAATATGGCTGAGAAATTAGGAGATTTTATTGACTAATGAATAATAATAGAGAAATATACAACTGATCTTAAAAGCTAGTAATCACATTTCTCACACTATAAAATTGTATAGAAGAGTATAATATTTATAGGGGACGTCCAAACCCTCCTAGTAGAGTTGTTGATGAAGTATGATACCAAAAAATCAAATCCAAAACGAAAAAAAATGGAAGAAAAATGCGAAAAATTGGAACAAGTCTGGCGCCCCGCACTGGCGTTCTGCCCAATTTTTTTTTTTTTTTTTTGTGGTTCCAAGTTGGTTTCTCCGTCACGAACTCTTCTTCAAGTCCAATACCAATTTCTAGCTCTCAATGGGTTTCTAAAATAGAACTTCAACTTGACATAAGACTCCAATAGCATTCCAATTAGAATTCTTCAATTACTTCAACAAGGAATTCGGATCACACCCATATTTTAACGATCTCCACCTTGACACGAATTCCATCGCAATGAACGAAACTCTAAAATATTCTCCAGTTGGAGAAGAAAATCCGTCTGAAATAACTCTTCAACAATAACCAAAACTGATTTCTCCAACCAAACACAAAATACTCCATCTCTTTCAATGAATCCAAGCACTACTCTGCAGAATTACGTCATATTCCCAAAAAAATCATAATGACTTTAAAATTCAACAAATAGGGCTGTAACACACCCTAAAGCGGAATCAAACCCAAATGGTTTTAAAGAAAGCCCTTTGCTAGATTGTACACATTCTACTACCCTGAAAGCATGCTTAACAAAATCAGCATCCACATACCTTTTACCACCGAGTACGTCCCTAGAAATTGAATACAATGGCACCATAGGTGATGCTGACAAAGTGACATTATCCATATCCCCTGAACTCCACTGAGCAGTATTCTTTAAATCCAATCATTTACGAGCTCCTAAAGGTATTGTACCAGATTGAATGTCAACCACAGTACTGAACCTATGTTGAATGACTCTTCTAGATTCAGCACGACCATGCAAGATGTATAATTGATACATTTTTTGTCTCTCCAATACAAATTGGGCACCCTTACAAACCTTCAAATCTCCACATCTATCAAAGAATTCATAACCCTTTAAATCAAGGTTAGACAACGAGATGAGATTTTTCTTCAAATTCGGAGTATGTCGAACCTGGCCAAGTGTTCTAATTGTCTCATCCAATTGCTTCAATCTGATCGTACCAATTTCAGCAACCCGACAAGGTATATTGTCTCACATAACCACGACAACTTTGGAAACTGTTTCATAGGTAGTAAACAAGTCATTATTATGACACATATGAAGCACACACGATGAATCCAAAATCCAATCCTCCTCTGATTTAGACTAGATGTCAGAAATATCCAAGAGATCTCCATTACTTACAATGTTCTCTACGAAGTCTGCTTCGCCGGAAGTCTCTGATTGCTTCCCATATCGATTTGCAGCCAACCTTTCTTTATTCTACAATTTGTAGCAACCATTTTTCAAGTACTCATTCTTCTTACAGAAGTTACAAATCTGATTACTGAACTTAGACTTCGATCTGCCACTTCCAGAACTACCGTGAGTAATAAGGCATTCTTCATCTTTGACCTTTGAAACCGAATGCTTCATCTTCCCTTTTGAAAACAAAGCATCAGACACCTCCTCTATGGTGATAATATCACGACTATACAAGATCGCGTATCTAAATGATAAAAATGAAACAGGCAACAAACTCAATAGGATCAAGGCTAAATCTTCTTCATCATACTTTACTTCTAAAGTTTCCAAATCAGCGACGATCTCTTTAAATAAAGTTAGGTGAACTTCCAATGATCCTCCTTTTGCCATTTGATGAGAATATAAACGCCGCTTGAGATGCAATTTGCTTGTAAGACTTTTAGTCATTTACAATTGCTGCAATTTCAACCATAAAGCAACTGTTGATCCCTCATTCAAAACATCCTGAAGAAATGACAGTTGATAGATGAAGATGAATGTGAGAAACTGTATTTTTATCCTTCCGTAATTTTTTCTTCGTGATCAAAGTTGCGGGTATCTTGTCAATTTCCAACGACGTATCATCCAAATTCTGCTGTACGAGTACTGCACGCATTTTAACCTTTCCTAGCGAAAATCTAGTGCTACAATCCAAAAGTGAAATTTCATACTTTATGAAGCCATCACGAACAAAAAAAACCTCGAACAAATCAAACTGTGCGCTCTTGCTGAACTGCTGAATCGGGGCTCTAATACCACTTGTTGTGAAACAAACAAGATTTCAAAATCTCTCTGGTACCACTTGTTATGTTAATTATACACAGAATATATGATATCAATTGTTGGGATTTCAAAGATCATGTATTGCTCAATACCACTTAATATGAAGTCAACCACCGGATTGAGATGTTGAAGTTATGTGGCACAATAATGAAATATTTGGTCACAATCAAAAGAATAAAAGACTACAAGAAAATATGGCAGAGGAATTATGAAATTTTATTGACTAATAAACAATAATAGAGAAATATGCATTGATCCTAGAAGCTAGTAATCATATTTCACACTATGAAATTGTAGAGAATTGCATAATATTTATAGCGAACAAATAAGAGACATCTAAACCCTCCTAATAGAGTTGTTGATGAAATAGGATGCTAAAAAATAAAGTTCAAAACAGAAAAAAGAGAGAAAAATGCGAAAAATCGGAACAAATACAGGTGCCGCCACAGTGGCGTTCTGCCCAAATTTTTTTATTTTTGTTCCAATTTGGTCTCTCAATCCCAAACTTTACTTCAAGTCCAATACCAATTTTTCTTGATGTGGACTTCAATTAGAATTCGTAGCGTCGAGCGTCTTCCCAATTTTATTTTTTTTTGGTTTCAAGTTGGTTTCTCCATCCCAAATTCTTCTTCAAGTCCAATACCAATTCTTATTGACGTGCACTTTAATTAGAATTCTTCAATTATTTCAACAAGGAATTTGGGTCACGCCCAAATTCTAACATATATTTATCGACCAATTATGTTCTTCAACCTTCAAATTTCAAATTAAGATACAAATTTTGGGATTCAATATATTGGATATGTAATTTCGTCTCAAAATTGTATTTGTATCTCTAACCTTTCCTTCTCTTTGAAAGAAAGATTCATATTTATATACATTAATTAAGACAGAAATAGAGTCTCAAGATGATAGGGAATCATAATTTTAGTAAAATGAGGATACTCCAAATTACAAGAAATTGTACTTTCACTTTTACAATTTGGTTCATGTTTTCTCTTTTGTTTGGATGAGTCCTTATTTATTGCAATTGATGTCCACTAACTTTCAAATGCATCTTTTGTCACCAACTTCCAAAATTTGTCCAACATCAATTTTTTTTTTCTTAATTATTGTTCTTTTTCATTTGTTCCCAACCAATACTGGGCTTCTCCAAAAATAATTAATATATATATTTATATATATAATTAAGTATCTAGTTTATAAATTTACTTTTAATACTGGGCTTCTCCAAAAATAATAAAAATATATATATAATTAAGTATCTCGTTTATAAAATTACTTTTAAAAGTAATTTTTGATTGTCAAGATAAGTGTAATATTTACATTTCCATTATATATTTTGATTTCGATTTTTCATGTTTATTACTACTCTTATGAGAGGAGAGAGCTTAATCCCTAAGATTAAGAATCTAGGGTGTTGGAATCATTGCTGGAACCATTATGAGAAGATTAGAGTCTAATCCCTAAGAATCACGAATGTTGGAATCATTCCTGAAACCATTTCTGAATGGTGCATTAATTTTGTGTAAATGGAAGCGAGTGGGAACTGTTTGTTGGAAATTTGGGTTTTTATTAGTTAGTTTGACCAAATTTTGACCAATTATTTTAGTAGGTTTCGTTAGTTGGACAAAATATTTCTTTGGCCAAGTGTGTTCAACTCCATAAGTAGATTAATGTAGTATATTTATTTTCTCAAAATCAATTTAAGGTGAATGAGAAATTAAGGTCAAAAGATGATCACTTGAAATTGAAAAAAATTGGAATAAAAATTGGTGGAAAATTGAAAAAGTGTCAATCCCACATAGGAAAGCTAGAATAATATAAACCACTTTATATTACTCAAGTTTGGGACTCAGATTTAGGCCCCAAGTGGTACCAATAGACTTTGAAGGGGAAAGAACTCATATGCTAGTAGGTTGGGTCAAAGCCCACAAGCGCCTGCCGCCGTCGCCGTCCGATCGGTCAGCTTGGCAGGGCACGAGCACAGGTCGTGGGCTTAGGCTTGGGCCAACCTGATATATATTTTTTGGTAAAATAATGTTTGATTATTTTATGTATTTAATTTATATTATTTTTTTCTCCAATTTTCTGTGCTTGACACGTGGATTTTTCTACAATGGCAGTTGACGGTTGTCTGTCCAAACAGTTTGTGTTTGTTAAAGACAACTTTTCAGATGTTGTGTCTTTTGGAGACAACCTTTCAACTTCTATAAATTGGCCCCCATATCTCGGTTTTCATTTATTCCAAAATCAATTCTTATTTTATTCTTCTTTCTAAATTTTTTTTTGTCCCTGCATTATTCGTATTTTGCAATCCAGTCTTGAAAAATAATTTTTGTACATTTTAGTCCTCCAACTTTTAGAGAGATAAAAACATGAGTATGTTCGTCGGATCTTGTAATTTGTAGTGCTACTATTACAAGTCCATGTCGTTGTATCTTAGGAGACGAGTATCGAAATACCGTCAGCACAAGTGTAGGGTATTATTGTCTTAAGGAGAAAGAATCGAACTCTTGCCTCGACCATAAACATTTTATAGTATTCATTTTTCACGATGTTAATCTACCCAAATAATTTCGTAGCGATATTATTACTTGTCTACTTCCAACAATCTTAAGACGATAATGGCAAGTAATACTGCATCTGTCGTACCCCCAAATAATGTACACGGAGAAAAACCAAAAAATTTACGAAATTAGATTTTAAGAGATAGCAACAGAAAATGTTGTTTTATCTCACGACTCTGAATTTGACGAAATTCTTGAGTGAAGATGCTCCAACTGTTGAGGGGGATGAAACAGATTTTCAAAAACGAGCAGCATTCAATGCATGGAGTCATAGTGATTTCTTTTGTAGGAACTACATCCTCAATTGTTTTGACAACGCATTATACAACATATACTGTTTAATCAAGACAGCTAAATTACTATGGGAGTCATTGGAAAAGAAGTACAAAACGGAAGATGCCGGATTGAAGAAATTCGTTATAGACAAACTCCTGGACTTCAAAATGGTATATTCTAAAATTGTAATGAATCAAGTTTAAGAGCTATAAATAATCTTGCATGATATACATGCAGAAGGTATGAAGCTCTCTGAGTCATTCCAGGTCGCTGTGATTATCAAAAAATTACTACCAATGTGAAAAGATTTCAAAAACTACCTGAAACATAAACGCAAGGAAATGGGACTTGAAGATCTGATTGTACGATTAAGAATTGAGGAAGATAATCGTAATTCTGAAAAGAAATCTAGAAAGCTGCAAATGAAAGCTAAAGTCAATTTGGTGGAGCCAAATACTAGCAAGAAAAGGAACGCTCGGGTAATGGCAAGCAAAAGAGTAAGGCCAAAAAATTCAAAACAGATTACTATAACTGCGGTAAGCCCGATCACACTGCAAAGGACTGCCGACAGAAAAAAAACAAAACAAAAAGGACCAAGTACATTTGATCGAAGAAGGCAGATTGTCTAACGATGTGTCTGAACTAATGCTCTCGGCTATTGTATTTGAAGCAAACATGGTGGACAATCTGAGAGAATGGTCCGTTGATACTAGCTCTACTCGTCACGTTTGTGCTGATAAGGAGATGTTTTCATCTTACACTCATATCAATAGATGACAACTATTTATGGACAACTCGGCAGCATCAAATGTTGTTGGTCAAGGTAAAGTAGTGCTGAAGATGACATCAGGAAAAGAAGTAATACTCATCGATGTGCTGCATATTTTCGATATTCGTAAAAACTTGGTATTTGGAGCTTTGTTAAGCAATAGTGGGTTTAGGCTAGCATTTGAGTCTGACAAGTTTGTACTCACCAAAAATGACATGTTTGTAAGCAAAGGATACTTAACCAATGGGCTATTCAAAATGAATGTAATACCTGTACTTCGTGATTTTGATATTAATAAAAATAAATCTTCTGCTTACTTGATTGAGTCCTCTAACTTATAACATGATAGGTTATGACATGTAAATGTTAATACTTAATACTTTACGTAAATTAGTAAGTTCAGATTTATTGCTCTATTTCATTTGATCAAAATCATCGGTGTGAAACATGTGTAGAGGCTAAATTAGCTAAAACACCGTTTTATTCAGTTGAAAGGAACTCAAACCATCTAGAACTAATTCACAGTAATATTTGTGATTTAAATTTTGTGCACACTAGAGGAGGTAAAAAATATTTTATTACTTTTATAGATGATTGCACAATGTACTGTTATGTTTATTTGCTAAGAAGTAAAGACGAGGCCTTAGAAACATTTAAACAGTACAAGAATGAGGTTGATAATCAACTAAGAAAATGAATAATAGTTGTTCGTAGTGACAGANGCAAGAAAAGGAACGCTCGGGTAATGGCAAGCAAAAGAGTAAGGCCAAAAAATTCAAAACAGATTACTATAACTGCGGTAAGCCCGATCACACTGCAAAGGACTGCCGACAGAAAAAAAACAAAACAAAAAGGACCAAGTACATTTGATCGAAGAAGGCAGATTGTCTAACGATGTGTCTGAACTAATGCTCTCGGCTATTGTATTTGAAGCAAACATGGTGGACAATCTGAGAGAATGGTCCGTTGATACTAGCTCTACTCGTCACGTTTGTGCTGATAAGGAGATGTTTTCATCTTACACTCATATCAATAGATGACAACTATTTATGGACAACTCGGCAACATCAAAAGTTGTTGGTCTAGGTAAAGTAGTGCTGAAGATGACATCAGGAAAAGAAGTAATACTCATCGATGTGCTGCATATTTTCGATATTCGTAAAAACTTGGTATTTGGAGCTTTGTTAAGCAATAGTGGGTTTAGGCTAGCATTTGAGTCTGACAAGTTTGTACTCACCAAAAATGACATGTTTGTAAGCAAAGGATACTTAACCAATGGGCTATTCAAAATGAATGTAATACCTGTACTTCGTGATTTTGATATTAATAAAAATAAATCTTCTGCTTACTTGATTGAGTCCTCTAACTTATAACATGATAGGTTATGACATGTAAATGTTAATACTTAATATTTTACGTAAATTAGTAAGTTCAGATTTATTGCTCTATTTCATTTGATCAAAATCATCGGTGTGAAACATGTGTAGAGGCTAAATTAGCTAAAACACCGTTTTATTCAGTTGAAAGGAACTCAAACCATCTAGAACTAATTCACAGTAATATTTGTGATTTAAATTTTGTGCACACTAGAGGAGGTAAAAAATATTTTATTACTTTTATAGATGATTGCACAATGTACTGTTATGTTTATTTGCTAAGAAGTAAAGACGAGGCCTTAGAAACATTTAAACAGTACAAGAATGAGGTTGATAATCAACTAAGAAAATGAATAATAGTTGTTCGTAGTGACAGAGGTGGGGAATATGGAGCACCGTTTGAAGAATATTATTTCTGGGATTATTCATCAAACTACAGCTCCTTATTCACCTCAATCGAATGGTATTACGAAACGTAAAAATCGTACTCTTAAAGAAATGATGAACGCTATGGGGATTAGTTCTGGTTTACCTCAAAATTTGTGGGGGGGAGGGGAAGCAATTATGTCAGCTAACCACATTCTAAATAAGTTACCACACAAAAGTAGGAACGAAACTCCTTTTAAGTTATGAAAATGTCATAAACCTTCATACAAATAATGAAAAGTGTGTGGGTATTTGGCTAAAGTGCAAATACCGAAGCCTAAATAAGTTAAAATAGGGTCTAAGACCATTGATTGCATATTCATTCGATATGCTAATCACAGTAGTGCTTATCGGTTTCTCGTACATAAGTCTAACATTCCGAATGTACATGCAAATACTATCATTGAATCTAGGAATGTTGTATTTTTTGAAGACAAGTTTCCTTGTAAGAATAGGAAAGAGATAAGTTCGCAAAAACGAACTTATGATACTGTAATTAGTAATCATCAAAGTGATGAAGAACCAAGACGTAACAAAATGACCAAAACATCTACATCTTTTGGTCCAGAATTTTAAACTTATTTGTTAGAAAATGAACCTAGGACATTCGATGAAACGATGTCTAGTCCAGAAGCTCTATTCTGGAAAAAGATTATCAATAGTGAAGTTGATTCTATTATGCAGAATCATACCTGGGAGTTGGTAAATCTCCTACTTGGTAACAAAGCGTTAGGTTGTAAATGGATTTTCAAAAGAAAATTAAAGACTGATGGATCAGTTGATAAATATAAGGCTAGATTGGTAGCTAAATGATTCAAACAAAAAGAAAGCCTTGATTTTTTTCGATACATACTCATCTGTAACAAGGATAACTTTAATTAAAGTATTAATTGCAATCACATCATTGCATAATTCATAAATCCATTAGATGGATATCGAAACAGCTTTCTTAAATGGTGAGCTAGAAGAAGAAATTTACATAGAACAACTCGAAGGGTTCATTGCTCCTGGACAAAAGAAAAAGGTGTATAGACTCGTTAAGTCGTTATATGAACTAAAGCAAGCGCCAAAACAATGATATGCAAAATTTGACAAAACTATGTTGTCAAATGGTTTTAAGATTAACGAGTGTGATAAATGTGTATATATTAAAACCACACCTAATGCATATGTAATCGTATATCTATATGTTGATCATATGATAATTATGGGTGGTAATTATGATATCATAAGAAACAGCAAGAAAATGTTAACAAAATATTTTGACATGAAAGATATGGGTATTGCAGATATAATATTAGGAATCAAAATCCTTAAAACATCTGAGTGAGAATGTACTTAAGAAGTTTCATATATATGATGAAAGTGAAGTTAAAACACTGGTAGACTTAAGTCTATATTGGCCAAACATAAAGGCGAACCCGTATCTCAATTAGAGTATTCTCGGATAATAGGCAGTCTAATGTATATTACAAACTGCAATCGTCCGGATATTGCATATGTGGTGAACAAATTTAGTAGATATACTAGTAACCCAAATAATGACCATTGGAAGACATTGGCAAGGATTCTTAGATATCTATGATATACCTCAAATATTAGATTGCATTATACTAGATATACAACTGTATTAGAAGGATATAGTGATGCTAATTGGGTATCAGATACAAAAGGCTCAATATCCACTAGTGGGTATGGTTTTACCATTGGTGGTGCAGCCGTATCTTGAAAATCCTCTAAACAAACATCTATAACTCGATCCACGATGGAATTTGAGTTCATAACTTTAGATAAAGCTAGAGAGGAAGCGGAATGATTTCGAAACTTTGTAGAAGATATTCCATGTTGGCCTAAACATGTTCCTGCAATTATTATACATTGTGATAGTCAGTCGAGTATTAGTAAAGTACAAAGTAGTATGTATAATGATAAATCTCAACATATTCATCGAAGACATAATATAATTAATCAGATGATCTTAAATGGTGTTATTTCTATAGATTATGTAAAGTTTAGAGAAAATATCGCGGATCCGCTTACCAAAGATTTACCAAGAGATCAAGTACACTGCCTATCAAGGGGAATGGGCTTAAAGTCTACTACGCAAGAATCTTTGTAATGATAACCCAACCTTACTGACTGGAGATCTCAAAATCTTAGTTCAATAGGACAACTAAGTTATGAAGATTTAAAAGAAGCACCTCGGAGTTAACTCCTACCCATTCCTATGATAAAAAAGTGCTATCTGTAGAAAATTTTGGGTTAAGTTATACTTTTAATGATTCGTATATCTTAGACTATCTAAGTAGGGTATGTATGGCATGTACTTTTAATAGGAGATCACATATATAAGTGTGAAGTGTGGCCGCTTCTATGAGAATGTTTCAAATGCTTGAATTCTCTAAAGCACTTATGAAATTCAAGAGTTGTTCAGGGTCAAAATGAACACAACAATGAGAAGTCAAAAATGTTAGGGAGGTCATTGTGTTGATACTATTGTCTTGGTTTACACCAACGGCTGACGATTCAAGACACATCATTCACTGATTAGCTAAATAAATCTAATAGTATTCTACTACGGAAGGTTCAAACCCATAAGATACCTATCCGGATGCAATAACATTCCGTCTGATCTCCCTATAGGGTCTGCATAGTCTATTGCATTAATTTCCATTCATGTGGGGGATTGTTGGAAAATTAGGTTTTTATTAGTTGGTTTGACCAAATTTTAACCAATTATTTTAGTGGATCCCGTTAGTTGGACAAAATATTTCTTTGACCAAGTGTATTCTACTCCATGAGTAGATTAAGGTAGGGTATTTATTTTCTCAAAATCAATTTATGGTGAATGAAAAATTAAGTCTAAAAGATGACCAATTGAAGTTGAAATAAATTGAAATAAAAATTGGTAGGAAATTGGAAAAGTGTCAATCCCACATATGAAAGTTAGAAGAATATAAATCACTTTATATTGCTGAAGTTTGGAACTCCAAGGGGTACCAATAGTCTTTGAAGGGGAGAGAACATACATGCTAGTAGGTTGGGCCAAAGCCCATATGCGCGCACCGCCACCGCTGTCCGTCCGACCGATCGGCCAGCTCGACTCGATACGGCACGAGCACGGGCACATGTCTTGGGCTTGGACTTGGGTCGAGCTGATATATATTTTTTTGTAAAATAATGTTTGATTATTTTATTATTATTTAAAATAATAATATATTTAATTTATATTATTTTTTCCCCCAATTTTTCTGTGCGTGACACGTTGATTCTTCTAGAATGGCGGTTGACGGTTACCTGTCCAAACGATTTGTGTCTGTTGAAGACACAACTTTTCGGCTGTTATGTCTTTTGGAGACAACCTTTCAACTTCTATAAATTGGCCCTCATACCTCGGTTTTCATTTACTCCAAAATCGATTTTGATTTTATTTTTCTTCCTAAATTATTCTTCCGTCCCTGTATTATTCATAATTTGCAATCATGTCTCGAAAAATAATTTTTTTTTGCATTTTAGTCCTCCAACTTTAAGAGATATCAAAAATGTGAGTAGGTTCGTAGGTCTTATAATTTGTAGTGCTACTATTACAAGTCGAGGTCATTCTATCCTGGGAGACGAGTGTCAAAATACCGTTAGTACCAGTGCGGGGCATTATCGTCTTAAGGAGAAAAAGTCGAACTCTTGCCTCAACCATAAACAATTTATAGTATTCATATTTCACGACGTCATTTTGTCCAAATCATTTCGTGGCGATATTATTACTTGCATACTACCAACGCTGTTTTTCACTCAAATTTAACATGAGAAATGGTAAAGAGGACAGTTCGAAATGAACTTTTTTTTTTTTTTTTGTTTTTGTCACCTCTAATTTTGATGTTCAATTGCTGTCTAAGTCTAGACTTTGCTTGTTACAATATGATTCTCTGTCTGCTTTTGCTTTTGAAATGTTGGCTCCCATGAATAGCCATCCCGTCCTATTCATCCGTTCAAAGTCGCCACCAACTAATATTTTATGCCGCCTCCTCTTTCTTTTGTGTTTTCGTTCTTTTTTGTGATTTTATTCGAGTTGTGTGTGGTGAAAAAGCAGATTTGATTTGAGTTCATGTATAACAAAAAGGGGGACATTTGTCATTAAAATTTCCCGTTCAAATGGCCTAGTCCGACATGAAAAGGATGACACATAGGAGAAGGATCTTATAGAATGAGCTAGATATGCGAATTGTCTCCTCGGTTCCTTTTACCAACCATGTCATGATGCTAAAACTGAGGGTGGGGATATTACCTTATTCTTTAATCATTTTATTGGTAATAATTAATATTTTGTGACACTGGTTATGCTTTTACATTATTATCAATAGTAGAGATTTGATTTAGAGTTTGCCCTTCGATAAAGACATATCGGTAAATCGCAAAAATCTCGTGTTTTTGTTAATTATTATTTTTATTTGTTTGTCTAAAAAAGAAAATGTGTTCAAAAAAATGGAAAATGAGGGCACGGACATGTTTGGCTAATTTTAAAAATAATTCAAACTTTAAAATAATTTTTTGTTTCTAAACAAATTTTAATAGGTTCTTTTTCCTTACTTAAAAAGTAAAGAGTTACTTATTTTGAAAAAAAAAAGTAATATTATTTCCTAAATAAATAATTCACTTTTTCCACTTGATCAAGAAAAATTATTTATTCTCAAAAGCTATCGATTTAAGCATACTTTCAAGCTTACCCGAACATGCACTCTTATGGTGCATTCATAATAATTTAATCGGATGTGGAATATAGTCATTATTAATTCCAAATAGTAATACAAATTTACCTGAATATAGTACAAATCACACTTTAGCTGAAATATTAACAATTATGCTCCAAAACGGTAATAAATGCTTGTTGAGCAATTATGGGATCATTGGGGCCAATCTTTTTACAGATGATAACATATAGCCATTTGGAGAATGTGTTTTTTGACCCATAGAAGCCCAATTCAGAGCCCATTTTCTGCAACTACCTCACTTGTGGGCACAATAGGAAGGAATAGGCACACATTTAGGGAGTTAAATGTTTGAACACCGAACTTTGGGTAACGACGAGTTTCATTCGCTGTACTTCAATTTGCATTCAATTACTCACTGAACTTTATAAAATTACACTTCGTTACACACTGGAAAACTTCCTTCTCTAATCCTTGTCTACATCGATAACGAATTGTACATCGATAGTTAAATTACTCCAACACAAAAATCGAATGACATGTCGTAACTCCCAAACACGCCACACCATTTTCAAATGCAAGCCACCAAAACTGGAAGCCCAAATTCTCTCTGAACTCTATCCTCCAATTGAAGGACATCAAAACTAGATTGTTGTAGCAGTTCACATGGAGAGACAGGTAACTCCAAATATTTCTCCAATTTTTTCCGTCAATGTTTGGTGTTTTTGCTGAAGCGCATAATGGAAATTTTTTGGTGTTTTAGCATTCACATAAAATTTGTTTTTGTTATTGCTATAAATTTGAAAAGGGTGTGGCGTGTTTGGGAGTTATAACATGTCATTTGATTCTTATGTTGGAGTGATTTAACTACCAGATGCATCATCCACGTAGGCAAGGGTTAGAGATTAAAGTTTCTCGATGTAAAACAGAGTGCAACTTTATAAAGTTCAGTGATTAATATGATACAAATTGAAATACAATGAGTGAAACGTGATGTTATTCAAAGTTTAGTGTGTTCAAACAATTAACTCCACATTTAGGTGTTGTTTGAAAAATATTTTGATAGAACTTTTAACAATTTTTTTAATAAAACTTGATAAAAGACAATGTTAAAAGTTGTTAAAAAATGTGGATTCATACACCGTGTGACTAAAATTAATTATTGATTTTGACTTCAAATTTTTAAGGTATCTTAACAAACACTTAAATTTTTATTTTTTTGAAAATTTCACAACATACTCCTTTTATTAAACTAGTAGTAAACACGTGTGTTGCACGTCTAATGTATCGAATGAATATATGCGTAATATTTTTAAAGTACTACTACTGTTTTTTAAAGTAGTTGGGGCAATTGATATTATTAAATGAAAAATTAAAATTTCAAAAAAGAATATATATAAATAAAAAAATTTATGAAATTATGTATATAATATGAAAATGTTAAATAAACTGAAATGTAATGTTTTGATGATTACAATAACACTTCTTTATACACAATTAATTAGGAATGATAAATGGAATATAAATATGAATGGGCTAAGATAGAAAGATGGAGTACAGTGTTGATTAATCTTCATATTCCCATTAATTGCACTACTTAGGAAATAAAAACGATGCTAAATAAATTTAGGATTAAAAATTATTTTTCATTAATTGAAGGGGATGTTACTAATCATTAGTTATGAAAAAAATTATTAAGGTCTCTGTAAATTTAATTATGAATTTATTTCTTGAAATTAAATGAAAAAAAAAAAAAATTGACCAACTCTATAATTCAATGTTGTTACCTGAAATAGACAGTTTTGTTCCTTTTTCAATTTTTCTATGGCAATTCTTGAATAATAATAATACTTTTGACTGAGAGTGAAAAACCTAAAACAAAAATACTAAAATATTTAAAATGTAAAAAATAACAAATAGATTTTCACAGTATTATTTCAACACTTACAACAAACTAACAACTCTCTAATTCAACATTGCGACCTGAAGCAGACAGTCCCGCTTCTTTTCAATTTTTCTCAACCAATTTTAGGATAACAATACTTTCGAGCGATACTACAAATGCTTATAAATGAAACATCTGAAAAATGAAAAATACTGAAATATTTTTTTAAAAGTAAAAGATCTACGGTGGAATAATTTTAATTTTTACATACATGGGAATAAATGGAGTGATGGGCAATGGTGATTTCGAAGAGCAATTGTGGATTAAATATTCATAATTGTGGGATTGATTTTACCCTATAAAGGGGATGGAAATTTTCTTTATTCAATTCATCTTAAAAACACTTGAAAATATTCTCTATATATTTTATATTTTTATACTTTGACAACTTCATAAATACTCGTTCTTTATTTTTCTACAGTTGTGCCCATAAAAAGAGAATCGACTGTGAGTTATATGGGTTTTTATTTTGGAGTCGTGTAGTGTCGACAGTACCTACACGACTGCAAGGCAATAAAATTTTATAATAACGTACTTGAAGTGACTCTCTAAGGTATGATCCTTTTTTGGAATTTTGAAGCGATTCAAAAGATAGAGTAACAAAAAATAATCTCCGACAACTCCTGAGACTAGTATTTATCTTTTTCATGAAAAAATATTATCAAACAGTAAGTAATAATCTCCAGGAATTCTTATTGAGAAACTCGAGTAAGATACAATTTAGCAAATTTTAGAAAGTTGAAGGAGTTTTTAAGAAAATCTTAAGAACAGTAATTTGAAATCTTGAGAATATTGTAATGATGACTCATAAGGAGAAAAGTGATTTTCAATGCTTAAACTCAAGATGGGGCTTTAGACACAAATAGTTCAAAATTTGGGTATTAGATTACAACATAGAAAGAAATATATATTTTTGGACGATAATATGAACAGTTAAGATTTTTAGTGATGAAAAACATAATTAGATTCTAACGATTTTGAATCGAGAACCTTGTAATAATTTTGAGAGATTACAGTGAAAATACGTTTTGAAGTCCATAATGTATTTGGACCAAAGGAGTGTTTATTGGAAGATCGAGAATTATCCTACCAATATTTGACTCATTTAACAACTTGTAATAAATGACACATTATGGATTCGAAAAAAGTTAATTTGAATAAATCAATTTGTGGTTATAACTCAATAAAGTAAAGTACTTAACATGTAATATTAATTTCCAAATTAAGTCATATTACCATAACAACATTGTGCTATTTTGACAGCTCATCATTGATCATGTATAGTAAACTACAAAAAAAAAAGTTATTTTCGATAAGCTCGAACTAAGTTAGAATTAATAAAAATAATAATTATTGTTAAATGAATTTTTAAGTAATTCATCTTTTAATAGTTAATTATTTTAATTAGGCATTTCACCGTACAGTTTCTTTCATTTTGAGGCCGCTAAGATTAGAGCCCCTAGGCCATTGCCGAGTTGGCTTTGGCCTCCCTAAAATT
>CAIGRB010101072.1:37091-50362 GCA_903798255.1 Fraxinus quadrangulata
AAAGATTTGATAAGAGAATATGCCAATTAATTGGTCCAAAGGCAATAAGAATAAAGGAATCAAACTAAAGCGAATCCTATTCGTAGGTGCCACAGCGAGTTTTATGCGTTTTAATTATGTTATGAATAATGTTATTTACAGTCAGTTACTATCATAATCTCCTTATTTGATATGCATATGACAGTTATTAAATCAACAGTCGTCATATTATATCACGTAGGACGACTACGATAGTGAACGATTACAAATAGCATTATTCTTGCTTTGTCGTGATTGTTGCTGATTTATCGGCCGCTCGTAGGTGGTTTTGCGCTAATTATGGCTTAGTTAAGAAACATCATAATTCGGCTGGACCCAACTTTTCATTTAAAATTAAACTTTTTCCGTTTGACCCACAGCCCCAAAAAAATAATAAAAAACACTTTCCAAGCTTTTTTAAAAATTGCACCATAAGCCCCAAACTTCTCAGTGCTTGATTGGCTAAATTTTTAAGTGCTTATAAATAAAGTTCTCAAAAAATGTATGATTAAGAAGTAGATAAAAAAATATGAATTCTAAATAATGTATGAAAAAAAATAGAGTTTGACTAGTTAAAAAACATACACTTACAGAATATATACTAGATACCAATACAATGAAAAATTAGATAAACTACTAAAATCAAATCAAATTCTTGCGCCTTTATGTTTTATACTGCATCGGAATCAATTTTCAAACATAAAGTGTTGTTAGACGTCAATGCCATGTTTTAAGCTTTACGAACCTTTAAAAAAAAAATGTGCGCTTAGGTGTTCATTAAGCGATCAACTTGACGGTCGACCCAACAATTTCACATTTACGATCAAGGTGTGGCGTTTCGCCTGCACCTCGTGCCTATGCGCAGTTTTTAAAATACTGATTGGTATATACTTCGAACATGACTTGATGAAGAGGGAACGTGACTTAGATGGTATGATTAATGGAAATAAACTTATTAATTCTCATATTCAATTATCTTTAATTCAATGTATCAAACAAAAAGAATTGCATCATGGGTCTACTTTTTCCTAATTATTTTAATCTCAATTACTTAAAACTTGTTAGAAACGTCATTTTCCCTATTTAAGCTACGCTTCGAACCAAGTGTGTAAAGTTGATATTAATTTTTATTTATTTTTAGATTGTGTAATGAAGCTAGTAGCCTAGGTGATGAATATAACCAAATGAAGTCCATGATAATGGAGTGCACGGAATAGGCAATTAATTATCTATTTTAATAATTAATAAAGTCTACATTATTATAGTTATTGTATACGACTTTTAACTGTCACGTGACACGTAAGGATGCTTTTTTAACGTAAAATTATCTATTTTAATGTAGTATCTGGCTTGTTATTTTCCAAACAGCAGTGTCGTGAAGCATTTCTTGGTCTTTTTATAATATTAACGAATATCAAAAGAATTATTATATCCAATGTGCTTTTGTATTTGGGGTTAATTGTGGGATAAGTTTCATCAACAGTTACTGAACTATAAGCGAAATTTCAATTGAATCATTAAATTTTAATTTGCTTCAATTGAATCACTAAAATTTAATAAAACACTAACAAAAAGAAATATATATGTCCAAGTTTATTAATTATCATGTCTAATTTTATTTTCAATTTAATGTAACAAACCTTTCAAAAAAAAAAAAAATTGGACTGTGCTAGATGAGTCCACCCTTTCCTCCTTGTTTAAACTCATAATTAAGATTATGACATCAGACATAACTTGATGAAGAGAAAACATGACTAGATAGTAAGATTAACGTAAAGAAATATTTGTTAAAATTTATCAATTGTCATGTCTAATTCAATGTATCGATTATATATATATATATAAAATTGTGTCGTGCTGGATAGGTAGACTTTTACCTCGTCATTGAACAAATAATTAAGATTACGACTTTATTCTCAATTTCTAGATGCTTTAGGGCCATCATTTTCTTATCTAATTGAATATACAAGATCAACTAGGGCTTCTATTATACTAACATGAAAAATATCAATACACAATAATTTATTGACATGTTCATGTGTCAATTTTACAAAGTTAAATTTCAAGTGCATACCACGAATATATTCTTATAAACACAAATTAGTAAGTGTATAAGGTCCGTCACTAAACCAAGTAGAGTCCATGATACGTTGCTATATATTTAAAGAGTAATGTTATTTAGTCTACTGGGGTTGCAACTCCAATCTAGATGGTGTTTGTTAGGTTTATATATTGTATTGAGATTCTGTGAATAAAAATGACCAACTTGAATGATTATAAAAGTTTAGGGACTAAATTGTAAAGTTTCATAGTTGATGGGATTGCCTAGGGTTTGGGGTTTCATGTTTGGAACAAGAAGGATTCACGCCGATTTTTCGCTAGCTACCATCGAAGTGATGCTCGATCGGATGAAGCAGAGACACCATTGCTCGACCTTCGCCCTTATGTCGCGCGAGCGACATGCCCTTCGCTCGAGCGACGTTATTTTTTGGTCAGACCTAATTTCGACTTTCGAGACTTTTTCTTGGCCCATTCAACCTAATTCGTCTAACATATAAATAGAGGCGTTGCGTTTTCTGCGAACGAGAGATTGAACACATTCTATTCAAGAGAGAATTCATCCTACACAAGATCAAAAGTTCAATCCTTCAATTCATATGCGTTCTTCTCCTTGAAAACATCAAAACCATCAAATCAAACACTAAATTTGTCTCTTCGTTTGGGTTTGCTACAAGATTGTTCTGTCAACTTGGCTGCATAGAAGATCAAGAAAGAATTTGAAGAACGATGAGTTCTTGGGAAAGATTTACAGGAGATAAACTACGTAAAAAGTTAGGAGTGGAGTTCGTGTTCTCATTTTAGAAGGACTGCTTTACAAATAAGAGCTAGGATTGGTGTTGGCGCACATTCCAGGAGAGTTGCTTCAAATTTCAGACAGGAGATCAGAAAGTTTATGTCGTCAACTTTGTTGGTAGTCTGTAAGTTTTATCAACAGTTTATAGTGGATCTTTGACCGGCAAAGTGCTCGAAGTTTTTTCCACGTTGGGTTTCTTCGTGAACAATTATGGTGTTGTTTACTGTTTTGATATTATTGCGGTATTCAAAGATAAGATAAGTTGAATTGTTTAACTAATGACCTAGACATAATTAACTTGTGACTTGTTCCTTGTTGATTAAAATTTTAATTCCACATTTACACCTAATCACCATCTCTAGATGTAGCTAGATCGAATCTTGCGTTTCTAAGTGTTGATGTAACATTAAATGATAAGTTGAATTGGATGACTCATTTCATTTCACATTTTATTTAACATATCATTGAGGGACATCTAGAATAGAGTTGCAACTCCAGTATAGCTACATAGTATTATTCATGTTTAAATAAGTTACACATAATAAGCAAACTTTTTTGGGATCAAAGATGTAATTATCACTCTGAACTGGTTGTTGTTAGGGAGTCGAGCATCTAATTGATTGTAATTTGTTAGGGCGACCCTTTCATTTGTCCCTTTAATACGACATTTGGAAGACAGCTGCAGGAGAAAGCAAAAGCAGTTGAGCTAGCATAGAGAAGATACATATATGTTTGATTTAGGTTCCGATATTTTGTCTATGATTTGAAAGCAAATCGGACACTTTAAGATTACTCATTCATACACCAAACCCTCATCTTCACATGTTAAGATTGCACTGCAAAACCCATTGATTCTCACTCTCTCGGTTAAGATCGTGTATTTTATGGGGAGCATCAAGTTGTCTCTGTCTTTATATTTATTTTATAGAGGTGTGTTGTGACTTTAGCTTTTATTTGGTATAGATTTAGCCTAAAAGGGGGGACACTATGTCCTACTCTTATTATGGTTTGGTTATATATAGATTTATAGTTTGTTTTATTTTATTGTCAATAAAGTAAGTTCAAGAGATCATGAAGGAAATATTTATGATGAAGAAGCGTGTAAAATCAAACCAAAGTGTTTGGTTTAGGTGTCAATTTTTCTTATAACCTTTTCAATAATCCGAGAGTATATCGAAAATCGTTCAAATCGGATCATTTACTATCGTGAAAATCTAAATTCGCTGACTATAAATCTTGTTGTACTTTTTTTAACATAAAATTATCTATTTTAACGTAGTATCTTAGTAGCTTGTAATTTTGACACGAAATTCATTGGTATATTCTTGGAGTTTATCAGTTTCTTCTGGTTAGGTGACAAATTGAATTAATGAAATTGGTTTCCTACATTGACAATAGAATAATGTTATTAATCATCATAATGATAAATTATTGATGATATATCAGTATTTGGAATAATGAAAGTGGACAATACAATTTATATGATAGAGAGAGAAAAATATGAGGAATAAGAAGTTGTCACATTACTGATAATTTATCATCATAATAATAAATAATGAATTGTCATATCATTGATGATTTATCATCATGATAATAAATAGCATTACTCTTGACAATATCGTTAGAATTGTTTATATCCAAAATGGTTAATTACATGTTCGCTCTAATCCAAATGCCCAACCCAACTTTTGACTTGACAAAGTTGGCCAATTAGAGGATTTAAGACATTAATAAAGAGAAGAAAAATGTGACCTTAAATTTACGCAATTGGTTTCCTACTCGGTGCATTATTTAATCAAACCAATGTCAACTTTATTGAGTTGAAGAAACCCAATTGGTAGTGTAGTGTATGTATCTATAACTCCAACGTATGACTATGGGACGCAACCCAAAATCAACGTCGTGAACAATAAGGTAAATTCCTACTGACGGAGACGCAAAGGAGACCAACCCATACATATGGAAAGTTGTTCGTGGAAATTTCACTTGGTGTCAGTTGTGTTTCATTTTTGGTCCCTCAATTTTAGTTTACCAAATTTATTTTTTTTATTTGAATTTGATTTTTCTATCTATAATTGTTATCAATAAGGATGGATTGACTTGACCATCAAAATTAGGGATCGAAATGGGATAGGTTGAGATCGGAATGGCCATATCTTGAGATGGTGTTTAGCGCAATCTCAAACTTCTTGATCATGGTAATCTTGTTCATAACCTTCTAATTGTCATCTTTTTGGGCCAATGAATCTAATTTTATAACAGTCTTGATAGCCATGTTACAAGTTTCATTGGCAAGGTTACAAATCATGTCGACTACGTCAAGTGTCCCATTAATCTTGATAACAATTACAGATGCAACGATCATATTGAAATACAAATATAAGTTGGACGATCCAATTGAAACAATAATACAAGTTGGTAATCGATAGAAAACATATTGAAGTTGAGTGACTAACTTGAAACAAACCTATAAGTTCGAAGACCTATACTAAACTTTTCCATATATGTCCCGTCTTCCTTCTTCCTTCACTACAAGAATCCTATACAAACACATATACGTACATAAACAACTCCATTAATATGTGTTTGCGTATATTTACAGTAAACATTTTTCATTCATAATATCTCCTCCACTTTTCACCCCAAAAATTTTGAAAACACGAAAAATTGAAAAAATCAATACAAATTTCTCCATGTTTGTGGTTTATGTGTTCTTAGTATTTTTCTTGATCATATTTTTAACATTCCTTGTTCGATTATTTCTACATCGAACTGCTTTAATATTTGTTCTGAGGAAGTGGGGCGAATGGATTGAGGATAGGGTTCATGTTCATCAGCACTTGAAGATCCCTGAATTCAATGAAAACTGTCAGCAAAATCAGTTCTATCAAAAAGTTTCTGTTTATGCAAATTCATTGGCTTCCATTGAAAATTCCGATTTCACCAATCTCTTCTCCGGCAAGAAATCAAACGACATCATTTTGTGTCTCGATGATGATCAAACAATCAAGGATACTTTCCTTGGGGCACGAGTTTCATGGATCAACAAGATTGAAAGAAATCATAGGAGCTTTGTATTGAAGATCAAGAAAAAGGATAAGAGGAGAATCCTCAAGCCCTATCTTCAACATATACATACAGTTTCTGATGATATTGAACAAAGACGAAAGGATTTGAAGCTACGCATAAATACTGATTGTAATTGGAGATCTCTTCCATTCGAACATCCTGCGAACTTTGACTCGATTGCTCTTGATCCAGATTTGAAAAACAAGGTGAAATCTGATCTAGAAACTTTCATAAAATCCAAGCAGTATTATCAAAAACTCGGCCGTGCCTGGAAGCGGAGTTATCTTCTTTACGGCCCTTCCGGCACAGGAAAATCCAGTTTCATTGCAGCAATGGCGAATTTACTTTCGTTCGATGTTTACGACGTTAATTTATCACAAGTTTCGGATGATTACCATCTTAACATGCTTCTGCAGCAAACTACTTCCAAATCGTTGATTATTGTTGAAGATTTGGATCGTTATGTTGCTGAAAAATCAACGGCTGTTACTTCATCTGGGCTGTTGAATTTCATGGATGGAATTTTGGGTTCAAGCTTTTGCAATGGGAGAATTATGGTTTTCACTATGAACAGCAAAGAGGGAATTGATTCAGCTCTTTTAAGGCCTGGAAGAATTGATGTTCATATTTATTTTCCTTTGTGTGATTTCAATTCATTCAAGAGTTTAGCCGGCAGTTATTTAGGGGTTAAGGAGCATAAATTGTTTCCACAAGTGGAAGAGATCTTTCAGACCGGCGCCACCATGAGTCCAGCGGAGATTGGGGAATTGATGCTGGTGAACCGGAGTTCGCCGAGCCGGGCATTGAAATCGGTAATCACAGCATTGCAATCAAATGGAAGAAGCGGCGGTGGTGGAAAGTTTGGACATCAGTTGATCAGCGAGAGCGCGGTGTCATCACCAGACCGGTCATCTACGGCGGAGGATGCTGGTGGTGTGGCTTGGAAGGAAACAGTGGTGCCAAAGGAGTTTCGAAAATTGTATGGCATGTTGAGATTAAAGAGTCACAAGAAACCTGGATCGATAAATCACGATCATGAGATGATCGAACGGTGACGACGTCATCAATTATATGGTGTTTTCTAAATTTAGACGATTGATTTGAGTAGTTCTAGTTTTTCAAATTTTTAGTTTTGTATACATATTCGAAGTCAAATCAATGGATTTTTTAAGACTTATTAATATGTAAATAATTCATATGCATGCATATATGTTGCACATGTCAAGTAGAACTTTTGTTATCAAATTGAAGTGTTGAACAAGAATTAGAAATATGTCACAAATAAGCCTTCGTTCTAGGGTTCTTCATATTTTATTATTTTGTCCGAAGAAAAAAGGAAGAAGATTTTACATTGTCATCTCTAGTCTGGTAGGCTAGGACGTTTAAATGAGAAATTTAGCTGCCCACACTGATTTTGTTCAGCAGCCTAAGTTTCCACTCGCTATTTATAACACCTTCAGGATATTCCGATTCTTAGAGATTACAAACTTTCTCATGAACCGATTGAAACAAATACATGCACAAACTGTTAGGAATGTCACAGGTTTCACACACTCTAGGAAATCCCAAACACACCTTATGCGCTCAAATTGTTTGATAATACGCCTAACACAACACTTTTCCTCAACAACAAGCTCATCAAAGCCTACTCTTCTCATGGACCTCATTTTCAATGCTTGGCTATATTCTCAGATGCTGCACCAAGGGCACTCTCCCAATGCACATTCTTTTACCTTCCTCTTTGTTTCTTGTGCCAACCCTTCTGTCTATTCTCAATGCCACATGCTTCATGCTCATTTCACTCAATTCGGCCTGAAGAGAGATGTTTATGCGCTAACTGCACTAGTTTACATGCATGCTAAAATGGGTTTGGTGTATTTTGCTTCAAACAGTTTGATGAGATGAGTATTAAGGACGTTCCAACTTGGAATTCTTTTACTGCGGGGTACATGAGGTGTGGGGATTTGGATGAAGCTTCTTGTTTGTTCTTGGCTATGCCATCGAGGAATGTGATTTCTTTGACCCTGGTGATATCAGGGTACTCGCAGAATGGGAAATACGAGGAGGCTTTCGAAACTTACATGGAAATGGAGAAGGAGGGAATCACAAGGCCTAATGAAGTGACTATATCTAGTGTTCTTCTAGATTGTCTGGATCTTGGGGCATTGGATGTTGGACGGAGGATTGAAGCTTATGCACGAGCAAACGGTTATTTCAATAATATGTTTGCTTGCAATGCAATGTCGGAATTGTACACAAGATGTGGAAGAATCAACAAATCATTGAAAGTGTTTAATGACATCGCGTGTAGTTGGAATATTATTGTCATGGGTTTAGCAGTACATGAAAATTGTGACAAAGCACTGCTTAAATAAATGCTGGTGAGTGCTTTAATTGCTCTACATTTTATTAAAGCACTAGAAAAGTTGAAGACTTAGTTGCAAGTATAAGCCCCCGCCTGGTACTCATTTTAATGAGTTTTTTTGGACCACATCTCATTTCCCTACAACAATGACATAATAACACGCTACAAAAAGTCAGAATTTTGTCAGAACGGATATAAATTAGATAATGCCGTTAGAAACTTTTATATGTGTTGCTCTTAGATGCTAATTGAAAATGTACCCAAACACCCTCCCCCATTTAAACCCTAGCAAGTCATTCTCACCAAACACAAATACCGCCAATTGAAGGGCATTATGGAAAGTTAAAAAATGGTAAATATCACTTAAAGGCTATGTGGCATGTGGAATGAGTTATTGTCAGAGAAAACGTGAATATTGTCTTACCTGGGATCTACAATTGTTGAGAAACGGTTTGAAAAAATTGGATAAAAATAGAGGGCCAAACAAACGGTAAATTTTCTTATTGAAATTAACATGTTGTGTGATGTCATTGACAATAAAGGAATGACACTCGATGATGACCTTCATAGGGACAATCTTAGCGTCCACACATGGAGGCATGGTGAGGAAGGGACTTAACTTATATTGTTTGCGAAAATAGTCCCCATAGTTTCAAATTTGACATTAGCTTGTAGAAAATTTTACTGATGATGTGGCCGCTCATAAAATAAAATAAAAATTAGAACACAACGAAATCCCCCAAATTGAATAAGCCAACAATAACGCAGAAGACCTCACTTTTCCAAAAACCTCCAAAAGGAAGACGCCACCCATTAAACCCATTCCTCTCCTAACTGCCCACTGCCGTTCTGAGACCGGTAACTTCAACGTCGAGGCTAGTAAGTTTTATTTTCAATTTCTGAAATGGGTTGTGCCGTTGTGGGTTTTTCTAAATCGATTGTGTTCTTTCATTTTTTACATGATATTGTTGAAGAGTTCTACACTAACTCCTCTACTACCCCTCATACGTATAAATGTATTGTTATATAGATGTTAATTTTTATTTTTTTTAAATGCAAATTGCTTTATTTTAACAAGTGAGTTTTGCAGTTTGTGGAAAGAAAAGAAAAGAAAAATACTTATGGGTGTTTTTGTGTTTTATATTGATTATTGATGGCATGTAGATAATTGTGAACTAAATTTTCCATGCTTTTAATTTTCTTGTTACTGTTAAAATTTTCCCAAGAATAGTTCATGTTTTTAGTTTTGGAGGTTGTTTGTGTTGGAATTTTCTAGTATGTTATTAAAAAAAGTTAGACGGTAGTTCAAGATTCACGAATACATATTATTTCACAATGAAGGTCTGAATGTCGTTACCATGTTCATGCAGATCCAAGTACAAATTATCTCACAATGGATGTCCACTATGGAGGGAGGTTCATTGATAAGCCACAACATCACCACCTATGAGCATGGTTCAGTGTTGTATATAGACTTTGTTCATCCAGTTTTTTTGACAAGTGAAATACAAGGTAGGTTTCTAAAAGCTTGTGAACCTGATATGGAAATGGAATTATTCTATAGGAAGCCAAAAGTGTCATTGGGAAAAGACTTAGTCAAAATTAACAATGAGCAATATATGAAAAATATGTTGAAGGACAGAAATGAAGTAAAGGTTGTGGAGATATATCTTGTACCTCTACAACCAACAAAAGTACTGCCATGTGATGCTTC
The DNA here is from genome assembly GCA_903798255.1 of Fraxinus quadrangulata. Taxonomy (NCBI): domain Eukaryota; kingdom Viridiplantae; phylum Streptophyta; class Magnoliopsida; order Lamiales; family Oleaceae; genus Fraxinus; species Fraxinus quadrangulata. The sequence goes on from CAIGRB010101072.1 coordinate 47,112, forward strand.
AAATCCACTTCCAAATGAGCATGCTGACATTGAAGGTTGTGGGAAGGCTGATCCAATCAAAGAAGGATGTTTTGTGCCTGTTACTGAATGTGGAGATGAGACAAACCAAGAATATGATTGGGATAATAGGTTTTTCTATGCAAATCAAGATGCAATTTGTTCACAAGTCGAGAAAACAATGGCATACCATTTTGGACCAGATGTACCTACTTCTAGTGTCAATAATAAAAGCGAATCACATGATGTATAAACGAAGAAGAATTGGAAATTGAAGGTGTAAATGAATTACAAAATGAAGAGCAACAAGGAATAGAACACGAGAATGTACATGTTGCTTCTGACTATGAAATGGATGAATACCGTATTGACAACGCTGGAACTAATCTTATAAATGAGCGACACAGATTACCGTGACACAGATGTACTAAGGAGTTTGGACAGTGATGATGAAGAATCAATCCTAGGACAGATTTGGAGGATCCAATAATCAAAGTTGGTAAGTAATGAAAACTATAGTTATTGGCTTTAGTTTTCTACGACACCTTTTTTCTATTGGCAGGGCAAACATTTGAGTCAAAGAAGGTTTTGAAAGATGCTATTACTGAGCAAAAATAGCTGGTAAAATGCAAATTCGATCACTCTTTGAACATGTAGAGCATAAAATGTGCATTCGTCACTTGTACAATAATTTTAGTGCTGCTCATAAGGGCCTAGCTGTGAAAACCTTGTAGATGCTGCAAGAGTAACAACAATTTCAAAATGACTAGAACACATCCAAAGCATGCTAGATTTGGATCCAACAGTATATCTATGGGTGGCTTGAGTTAAAACTAACTTCTCAATCGTCCAAATCACATTTCCAGGAAGGGACTAGACTTGACATGCTGTTGAACAATCTAGGTGAATCTTTCAATAGTACATTACTTAATGCAAGAAAGCAGCCAACATTGACAATGCTAGAAGAAAATAGGGTGTATTTGATGAAAAGGATTATGATCCAAAGAGAAGCTTGTGAAAAAATGGAATGGAGAAATTGGACTAGAATTCAAAAGATATCGAACAAGATAGTGGACTTCCAAGGAAAGAGTATGCAGATTACTAAGGCAATGAAAGTTCCAAGTTGGGCAACATTAAGGCTTGGAGACCAAAGAAGGCTAGACGAAAGGAAGCTAATGAACATGAAGGCATGGGCTCATCAAGTAATGCTGAGACATCTTCATGCAATGGTAGTAGGAAATGCAAGCAGGGTGATGTTGAAGATGAAGTCCAGAAGTGTGGACAAATAGGCCACAGCAAGAGAATCTACAGCAGTTTGCCACCACCAAATGCTATCTGAGGATATGTGGATACCTAAATATTTTTTGACTTTTTAAATTTCAAATTGTTGTAATTGTTTTTTGTAGATCTTATTATTTTTTGTCCAACAGCTAAATGTAATGTACATAGAAGGCATTTTAGCATATCAAAAATATTATCATGTTTGGTTGGTTTACAATGTAATCTACTATGTAGCATGTTAATTATTATTTTTTTTTCTACTATGTTATTTTGTATTTTTACTAGATTTTGATAAATGTTGATGAAATGTATGGTTGAAAAGTTGTGGGTTGCATGAAATGTATTATTAAAATTAATTGTTGATTTTCCATCAAAGAGGGGCTAGAAGTACTCGAGCAAGATTGTCACTTAGTTAATTATCTATGCTCAATTTATATAGAGTAGATATAGATTGATGAATTTTTCCAAAGGCCTTCTTTGAAGGCCATAGATGGCTCTTCTTCTTTATATTATTTTTACTTAAAATTTCAATTGCCTGTCTTACCCTTATAAAGAATAATGCTCCAGTGTGCATGTGCGTTATTCTTGGAACAAATATTTCTCAATTATTATTATTATACACAAACAAATATTTTGAGTAAAACCAAAATTGACAATATTTGAAGATAACGGAAGAAAAAACAATATTTTCTGAACGATTTTTTTAAAAAGGTCATATTGGTAAATTCATCTCTGACATAGTCACGTTGAAAAATGAAACGAGGAAAAGGCAAAACCAAAATTACGCCTTTGCCTCCACTATTTAAGACCAAACCATACTTTTTCATCAAAAAAGCTAGGGTTTTTTAAGGTTCCCCATTCGACGCACAACGGTGAATTCTCATATTTATACTCTCAAATTCCCATGGTCTAAGCCAATTTTGTATTTTTGCTGGGTATTGGCTATATATTTTGGTAGTATATGTATCTGTATTTGTGTTTTCGTGTTAGGTAAATTTGGGAGCTTTGGTATTGATGATGAGGCCGATTTTCTGTGGGAACTTTGAGTACGAGACTCGACAGTCGGATTTGGAGCGGTTGTTCTCCAAATATGGAAGAGTTGATCGCGTTGACATGAAATCTGGTAAATAAATGGCTTTATCTTGATAGTTTACTGTCATTTCTTGATTATTGTATGTAAAGCTTTGGAATAGCATTCGAAATTTGGCAAGTATGTGCTTGTATATTTGGCTAAAAGTTGGAAATAATAGAAAGAAAATTGTGAAGATGGCATTGCAGATGAAGTTTACTTTTGAAACTTGTGTTTAAATTTGCTATATTTCCTTATATTGTATTTTTAAAGCAACCAACTTTTATGTGATTGTGATGGAAGTATGTGTGGGGGTGGCTGTGATTTAAACTTGAAAATGTCTGCTGTGATTGGGATGGGGATATTTCTTGAATTGGTCTTGGTAAGTGTATTTTATATGAGGCTCTCTATCCCTGTATCCCTTTTGTTTACTTGGTTAGCAAATACAATCACAATTTTCTTATGTCTAGATGTTTATTTACTCGGGATTATTGTATTATGATCTTTCCCTTTTTTTTTATCTGCCCTCGGGTGTTGTTGAGCTTGGTAATGTATTTGGTTCCCGAATTCTATCCCTCCTTTTTGTTACTTAATACGCCACCTAATTGATTGGGTACTTAAATTTTAGTACTAGCAATTTTGGGATGTCTACTGGTTGTTAATTATCTATATGGTATTAAATTAGTGCTTAAAATGTCTATAGTTTTCTTATTTTTGGTATTGTTTAATCTTAACTTCTTGAAGGGCAAAGAAATATCCATTACATTTACTAATTCTTGTTGGCATCCTTTTATTCTAGCTTTGTGGGGTATTAAATTTTAGTACTCGCAGTTTTGGGATGTCTACTGGTTGTTAAATATCTATATGGTATTAAATTAGTGCTTAAAATGTCTATAGTTTTCTT